>APFE031451917.1:58080-104602 GCA_000404065.3 Pinus taeda | reverse complement strand
TTGTTTCCTAAGAAAGTTAAGAAACACAAATGAAAAAAGAAGATTCTGGTTGAGAAAAATAAGAAAGGATAAAATTTGATGTTCTCTTCCCATTTTATGAAATGATAAACTTGGATATTGTAACTTTAAAGCAAATCAAATGGGAGTGCATGATAACTGCCCTAATTTAGCAATTTAAGTATGTTGGATGCAGTGAATTACTTTAATGAAATTTTATATTGCCGCGAAGTTTATATTCCAATATGTTGATGTTTAATGCAGATAGTTGATGAAGGCCTCGGGCTTAAGAACATAGATTCTAAACTGTTTCAGACTTTGAAACCATATACAACCAATCATAGAGTTTTGTTAACTAACACACCACTCTAGGTTTGTATTCTTGTCGATTTATGTCTTGTTCTTAACTAGGAAAACATTATAGAGTTATATATGTTGAAGATAGAAAAAAAATATATATATATAATATATATAATAAATCAAATAATAAATAAATATAAATAATAAAATAAATCAAATAAATAATATAATAATAATAATATAATAAAAATTGGTTGAGTTATTTATATTTATTAGATCAAAGTGTGTTCAAATTTCTACAGATATTGGCTGCATACACATGATGACATGATTAGAAAGCTTTAACAACTAAGAAACTATTGCAATGCAATGAAAAAATTAGTTGAAAGATTATAGTCATCTATAAGGGTTATTTATTTTAATTGTCTTTCAAATCTATGTCTTTATGGCATCTTTGTTTCTAGACCTATAAACATAACTTATATTGTTATGTGATTTTATATATCTCAACCAGCTACTAGAAGTATATATTCATTTACACCAAAGAACCATACACATTCTCCTTGAAGATTGATGCTTTGTTTTTTTGTTTGTTTGTTTGTTTGTTTGTTTGTTTTGTTTTTTGTTTTTCATTTGCGGGGATCAAGTATAATGTGTACCACTATTATGGTGTTATGGTGTTTTACATATTTTTTATGTCTTATTTGATGCTCCACTCTTAAGTATTTCTTTTGTGGATGCATCCATTGTAGCAAAGGCCTTTTTCAAACCAATGTAACTTTGTTGGTTGTCTTGTATTATCACTCTTGGCTCCCTTAGTTTCCCACTTGGTGCACCATGATAAGGACCTAATCCTCATCTACCCATTTGTTATGATGATCCTTCTTCAACTCCCTTCTGACCTCCCTCGTATCTCCCACAATTGATATCCTTCATGCAATCATTCCCTTTCTGGTCTCAACACCTTTTGTCTCTTTGTGGATGCTTCAACCCCCTTAGTCCCAATTATGACCCCACTTCCCTCTCTCAACACCCCTTTGTCCTCTTTTCCTTATTCCCTTGTCTTGACACTAGTCAACTCCTCTCCAAGCCCATAACCCCTCACCTTGACATCCTCACCAAACCCCTTTGAACTCGCTTCTAGCTCCCCTTCTCTCCCATACACTTCTTTGACCTTTTACCACCATATATTTCCCTCTCAAAGGTTTCAAACTTGTCCTAAACACATCCATCTCCATTGTAAGCTCCATTGTCCTTTTTTCATTTGTTCTTCTCTACCTACCTTGAAAGTATCATAAGTGTTTGTAGTGATCTTGGCTCTGTTACAAGTTACAACAAGCTCTAATTTGCAATCACACTTTTATGTTGGCTCCTTTTCTTTGATATTCAAAAGGTCAGGGAAGGTGACGATTAAGACAAGGATTATTGTTTATAAATCAACTTCCTTGAATTCAAATGTCCTTATTTGGAATTTACCATTTGGGAAAGATAGTTTAAATATACTTTGGTGAGGTTGAGGGTTCAGTTCAAAAAAAATTGAAATCCATAGTTTAAGACCTCACAAACAATGTAGTTGAAGTAGAATTAAAAAAATGGTGTGGAATCACTATTTAAGGAAATGAGAAAATAGAAAAAACTATCTCTTCAACTCCCTCTCAGGGGTACTATCTCATTGCACCTTCAAATTTTTTATCTTGAAAACTTGTAGGAAGAAATTTGAATACAACACATTCTTCAAGAAGTAAATAGAAATTTAGTAGAATACCTCAAATTTTTGGATACAAGTTAAATGTAAGAAGAAGACTCCCCCACTTGTTTAGGTTGAACATGTTGTCCATGCTAATATCGATCAAGAATTCCTTAGGTGGGCTAAGGATTTGATCCATGAGTCTGGGATTCCCACCCCATTTTCCTTTCTCTTTGGATTCTCTGTAGGTAGGTACTATGTTTGTTCAAGATATGCTTGATTTGAAGGACATTAGGCTTGAGTGGACATGGGTTAGCTCCAAACTAATGTTTTTTCCTTAATTTTTTTATTGTTGGTGATTTACATAGAGCCTTGTGGGATAAAAGGAAAGTTCTTCCTTGTCGTGAATTTTATGGGAATCTACCTTATGAGATCATAGTTTGAAAAGCTCAAAAAATATAGATAGAAATTTACGGTAGCTGAGGAAGAGGGAAGATGTGTTGTTATTCATGATCTTAAAGCAATTATTTGGGATTCCCCTTCCTATTTGTTCATGACCTTGGCTATATAAATGACATCCTTGGTGGGGATGATGCATTGAATTTTGTCTCTATTGACTATTGGAGGTGCAAAGGTTCATTACAGTCTTCTCTAAGTGTGTTATCTAATGTTTTTTCTCTCAAGACCTATTTTTCTCATTGAGATCCGCTTGCACCCCAAGAGAGCGCCATGTTCAATTACAATTTATCATTGTACGTTTCCTTACATGCAAGGAGATTTCCATTTTGACAATGTTAGGGGATTTGGTGGTGTAGCATGTCTTATTCAAATTTCTCTTCAAAATTGAGTTTTAGTGGTTGCCACTAATGCTTTAGGTTGGTTTATGTGTACTTGATTTCACGGAGCTTCCCTTCAATCGTAGGACATTTTTATTGCAATTTGTTACTTCCCTCCAACTTTCTTGAATTTTTCACTTCACATCGAGTTCAATGTGGATTCTTTACTCCACATTCAGGTGATCTTATCATTTTGGGTCATTTCAATGCATACATAGTGTTGTTATAGGGATTGATTTGACGTCTTTTGTCTTCAATAGATTTATTAGGTCACATCGGATCTTCATAGTGTTTTAGATGATGATTTGAATCCACTTTAAGAATATAGGAGACAAATTTGGTTTTCAATTATTTTTTTTAAATTGGCGACAACATCGGTTTCGACGACACAAATAATGTGGATAGTATGGAAATATTATTGGATGAAAACACCTCACATCACTAGACCAACCCCACGTTTTATTAGTCACTTGATTCCTTAAATGTGAATAATATGGCCATTTTATCGAAATAAAAGGGCCCTTTTATGATATACTGACTCACTAACCTATAGGTAATATGACGGAGATGTGTAGGTTTTTGTGATGATGACTGTCGGGTTGTTGTTTCTATACTAACACATATTTTTTCAAATTTATGACGACTATGGGTAGGGCTTTAGACGAAGACCTTTGAATTCAATGACCAAGGTCCTGATGAAAACTTAGGATCTCTAAAATTCGACCGTACGTCATGTGGCATTTACTGGAATCCATATTTGTTGTGAGAGAGATGACAGGGGGTTGAAAGAATGACCAAAGGTCATCAAGAATTGAGTGAATTTGTAGTAGTGTATGATTGCTTTGAACTCAAGTCAAAACCACGCTTAGCTCAAGTAAGGTTGACATAAATATGCCAAAGCTTGGCTAAATCATTCTAGAATCAAATAAGAGCTCATTTTGCAAAATAATGATAATATTAAAAATATCATTACATTTAAATTAAAGGATAAATTGTCATGCAATAAAGGATTAGAGGATAAGGAAAAATTAATATATTATAAGGAGGTGATTAATCCTAATTGAGAAAATAAAAAGTTTCTATTTTTTTAACCAACATAAAGAAGAAAATCAACATTATTAAGACAAGAACAAACTCTCACAAGCTACATACTAAGAGATGGTTTTGGTCAATTCCTAAAATTGTGGTTCTAAATAATTTTACATCTCTGTGACACTAATATGGATTGAATCATTATATTATTTGATAGACATCTTGATTCTTTAGAGTGAAAAAAGGTGGAGGTATAAGTTCACAGGACCATTTTTATTGGTGAGTCCCAATTTGGAAATTTGGGGTCTAAAGCATTTTAGAAGCAGTTTGAGGCTTCAAACAACATTTTTTCAGGGTAATAATTTTCTACTCAAGAGAAAACCCCCTAGTGTTATTATTCACACAAATAATTTTCCATTGATGCAAGAATTGACTCAATGAGAACCTGTATGCAAAATTTATGCCACCTAGAAGTTGACCTTCCTCTTTTGACCACCATGATTCTAGAGGATGCCATGTCAACCCTCATTATTCATGTAAAAAGGGCTATCCATGTGATCATGATGAATAGGACTATAGGAGAGTCTACATTGTACCTCTCATTACGATTTGAAGGATTCAAATTTAACCACTAGTAGGCTATCGAGTCGTGTTATAATCAGGCTGCTAAGAGGAAGATGATTTTCATTATATTTGAGTGAATTTTGTTCAATAGATGAGAAAAGTAGGTGAGAGTGGATGGATAGAGAAAAAATAGAGAGGGATTGTGCACTATAGTATCCCATGGATTACATGTCTCACTTCTTTGTACGTGTACCCATTTCCATTTTGAGAAAGAGAGAAGATCAACCTCAACTTCTAGGTGGGTTTTCACTCGAAAGAGTTTCCCAAGTCATATATTGTATTATTATGGTTGTGAATAATTGTATTTTGGTTTATTCTCTATTTTATGCATTTTTTGTATTCCATGCATAAAAACAATAACTTAATAGATGTACAAGTCTAAGGAAAATAACCCTCACAATATAGATTTTGAATTTTCAGTATAAATTTATGGATCATATTGATATTAGACCAGGTTTCTTTGGGTATTTTGTGGGGGTTAACATGGGATCTAGATAAACTAAGCCAAAAGTCATAAAACCCCAGCCATGGTTGATAAATTTATTAACAACCCTCAAGATCCTTCAAAGGAGAGGTTTGCATGGTTGGAAGAAAAAGTCGCAGATATAAATTGTAATGCGATCCTCACCATGGTGGTCCTCACCAATAAACTTAGACTATTTTTTGAATATGGAGGTTCTAATATGAAAGTAGGATTGAAGGTGAAATAGACAGATCGGGAAGAACTAAAGTGGGAATCTAAGAAATAACTTGAAAAGGAAAAACCCAGTTCGAGTGTTGTGAACCATTCATATTCCCTATTCAAAATGTAAACAAATGTCAACATCAAGCCATATCAAGGTGATATTGATACTCTGAAGTTAAATCATATATAGGAAGAGCATAAGATTTCATTACTTGGCTGAAATTAGAGGGTCATTCCCTGACCTGGTGGAAAAGACACATAGAGACCCTATGGTTGGAGGGAGATCCTCTAGTGACTAAATGGGAGTATTATAAAATTGTCATAATGTCACAGATTTACCATGCCAGGTATGTAGATGACTAGTGGATTTGGGGGCATTACCTCAGCTAGAGACAAGGATAAAGTGTATAGGTTACACCATATAATATAGAAAGATGGCCATAATGTTTGTTATCTCGCCAAAGAACCCATACATAATGCTCAAGTATTTGGAGAGTCCACAAAGCCATCTACAGAAGCATCTGATGTTGCTCAAATCTAGAATGGTGGATGAGACTTTTGTATATGCATAATACCTAGAGAAAATAGGTCAAAAGAAAGGGAAATCAAGTGGGTCAAAGTAGAAGGATAACTAAGACACTTCCAAGGAGGGGAAGAGGAAATGGAAAGGGGAAAAGCCAAAAGGATAACAACCAAAAAAAAACATTCCAAAAGATCCCAACAAGCACTCCAACCAAACATGGATGGTCATACAGAGGAGAAGTGTTGGAATTTGCATCCAAAATGTTAGGTAAAACTTGGCTTGGTGAAAGAGTCAAAGTTACTTGGCCAACAACGATGGTTTTGGGCATATGGTTTTATGCACCCATGCTTTTGTGCTTGTGGATTGCATGTAATGAATCCTTTAAAGTATAGGGAAGGCTTAATTGTAATGTTCCAAGGAGGTGAGTTGTGAATGATCGCTTAGCCAACTTGGTTGGGTTTTTTCTCCCTATATTGGGGGTTTTCCATGATCAATATTATATGTATTATGTTTCTTTGTTTATGGTTTGTTTTTTCTCTCAGTAAATTTATATATCTATGGTAATTTTTAACATTGTATCAGAGCCAAAGATTCATTTGCGGCCTTTCTACTTGAATCTAATGGATATATCAAAGCCAAGTATTGACTTCAAAGGAACACCTTTGTTTCCAATGGTTCATTTGGATTGGTGAGTGTGAGAGATGCACATGAGTATGGAAATAAGAAACAATCTAGGATGTGCTTAGGTTTTGTTTGGGTTGTAAGGCAGAGCATTAGTAATAAAAGAAAAGAGGATAAGAGTGTAAGTGGAAATTGAAATTGAAAAATGAGCAACTAGAGTGTAGTGACATTTTTGTCAAATATAGCCCACGTGGCACTCTAGATGGGTCAAGGGGCTCTCTCCTCAGTGCTTCTTTGTTCGCAGTGGATGAAGGGGAGTAGGTACTCCTATTTGAAGGTTTCAGGGGATTTTTGGATGAAACATTTGGGGAGGGGACACATTTAATAGTAACATGGTTGTAAAATTCCTACATATTCAATATAAGGACCTAGTTGGACACATTCTCCTCATTTTCGAGCACAAAATACCTGTAGATGGTGAAATTGACCCTGCATGTGTTGTCCCAGCCATAGGAGGATCACCTACCCCATATCTTCAAGACCCTAGGGTTGGAATACAATGAGAAGGTCTTGACCTCTATGGAGAACAAGTTCCTCAAGGTGGTGGTGGCACAGTTCAAAGCAAACAAGCTTTAGATGGAGAAACCCTACATGTCGGCCTTGGTGAGAGACAACCTTATTAGAGGGATGAGTACTTTAACATAATCCTTAAGTAAATGGCCAACACACATATATTCTATGGTGCTAAATTTTCTAAGGTCATAGATCAAGATTAGGTGCAATCGTAGAGGAAAATTTTCAAACATGAAAAAGCACCAGACTCAAAGTGAGTGCAACAATGATGAGGTCTAGGAATTTGATGGTCATGGTGATGAAGAAAGAAATAAGGTTATTCCTAAAGCTTACGATGATAATGGTGGTGTTGCATAAGTGAAATCGCTAATAAATCCCACTAGATCATTGAGGAGGTCGGAGATGATATCATAGAAGTTGGAGTAGTGCAACCAAATGGCAAGTGAGAGAATGGTAGTTTAAATGCAAAGATAATAACAATAATTTTATAAAAATAAAATGTATTATTATAATGGAGTAAAAAGGAAAATCATGTAAATGGACATACAACTATAAGACTTGGTAAAGCATGTGTACCTTTGGAAAATTATCAATAAAGTATGGAGTTAGACCTAGGTGATAAAGGGGCATGCCGAATTATCAAGTACCCTAGATATAAACTTTGGGGGGGCAAGCCCTAGAGGTGAGAAGTGTTGGTTCACTTGGTTGGTTTTGTCAGATTTGGTCAAGGGAAACCCCAAGTCAATTTTTAAGGGAGGATTGTTAGGTAAAACTTGATTCAATGAAAGAGTCAAAGTTTAATGGTCAATAGTGGTGGTTTTGGGCACATGGTTTATTTTCCCATAGTTTTGTGTTTGTGGGTTGCTTGTAATGAGGCCTTTAAAAGGCTCAGGAAGAATTAATTTTAATGTTCCAGAGAGGTGAGCAGTGAAGGCTCACTTGGTCAAATTGGTTGGATTTTAGCCAAGCGACTAATGGAATTTTGTGAGCTATTTTTTCCCCAGATTTGGGTTTATCTAGGATAAACATGTAGAAATTTATCTATAGATCATCTAGCTCTGATACCATGTAGAAATTCTTCAAATTCTCTACAAATCTACCTCTAAGACCATGTAGAAAATCTGACTGTAAATTAATCTAATAATGCAATATACCAAAGAAAAATACTATAATCTACTTCTACTATCAATTTGCGAAAGCTTAAAGATTGAGCAAGATCGAGCTGAACACATATAACCAAAATAAGATGAATCAATGCACATGAAAAACAGAAAATACTCAGGGGAAAGCCTCGACTAAAAACCCCACTATCTATATTATCATACAAGGTGGAAAAAGATAAGTTTATACAAAGCCTTAGCTCTCACAGCTAGCCAGCTCTTAGTATAATCCTCCTGGATGCTTACAGGGAATCAAAGCTTCTCACAAGCCTTCCTCTCTCTCCTCCAAGCTCCTATTTCCTTGCGCAGTTTCTCTTGGGTGATCCTCTTGTTACCAAGTGGAAAACTCTCAACCAAGTGGAACACTGATCTCACACCCTTCCAGAACTATGTAATCCTCAAGGAACCTTACCTTGACTACATGCATGAGTTTCCTTTATGGGAAAACACATGCAACTAATAGTACATTGTCCTTGACATTTAGCTCAACTGGGTCTTTCTCAGAATAGGCATGCATGAGTTACTGATGAGGGAATCTTCAGTTATCTAGAGTACACTAGTTGAGTGTATGCATGCATCAATTGACTGATAACTCACAATTAGTTCCTCAAATATTTTGGAACTAATTTAACTGGACTTAACTCAGTAAACTGAGTAACTAATTACAACCCAAATATAACTCAATCTTATCTCCTTAATTAAGGGATAATCTCCTTAATTTAAGGGATAACTATTGCATGAATTCAGAAAGACTTCTAACTTGAATTTCTCCAACTAATTAATCCATAATGAATTAATTAATTATTTCCAAGTAGCTAGTGAGACAAATTTTGATTTTAATCCACAATTTTAATTCAAGGACAATTAAAATTGGAATTTCTAGATTCTATTTTTATCATTTCTTGTTGTTATTTTCAACACTCCCTCTCAACAAGAAAGGAATTCAATTCGATCCCGATCCTGAACCTTTGGAATGTTATGCATGCAACACTTCTCTCTAGTGTTGTTGCACTAGCAACTCCAGAAACAAACAAAAAAAACATCTAACCTGAATTAGTACGATGCATCTATCATCAAAGTCTCTGACTGCTATTGCCTCTGTCAACTTAAAACATTGCACTTCAGCTGACTCTACCTTTCTACACTATTATCAATCCTTCTCTGTGCTCTTCAGTATCTAACTACTCTAGCCTCTATCACTTTGATCTCTGACTGCATCAATCCCATTAATTCCTCCCGCTACTATGTACTTTGGGCTCCTGTAGCAAGGTACGATCCATGAGATAAAACCTCTCAATGGACCCTGACCAATTTCAACCTTCTTGAGACTATCACTTCACTTTGCCCCACCTCACACCTAGAGGTATGGCTACATGTGATCCCACTACTCACTTCTCCAATTGTGTCTCCTCCATAATTTTCTGAGACTTCTTCTGGGGCTGCATGTTGAGAGGTGGTTTACTCTCCCTCTCAATCACAAAGTCTCTAACATTTTTCTTTCTCCTCAAGGCTTTGCATGCATCTTGAACCTCAAGAGCATACAGGTTCTTAACTCGTGAATCGATTTGTTTCACGTGTCTCGTGGTGATGTGTCTAAGGAATGTCTTTCCTTTACTAAAGACAACATCATAGCCTTTGTCCTCCAACATCGCAACCGATACCAAGTTCTTCTTCAGTCCAGGCACATACTTCACATCTGTCAAGGTGATAGGAGCTCCATGTTCCCTCCGAAAGCAACCGCGCCCACTCCTGAAATAGTGTACCTTCCATCGTCACCCATCTCTATGCACATCTTGAGGTCTTTCTCCTCCCAGGTACTGACTAAACTTTTATCGTCGGTCATGTGGAATGAGGCTCCACTGTCAAGAGACTAGACACAACCCATCATCAATGACACCATGCATGCGATGAGGGTAAAGTCCATTTCGAACTGAGAGGCTAATGCCTCACCTTCCGAGGATCCCTTCTTAGACTTCTTTAATGGGAAATTAGTCGCATAATGTCCCATCTCATGACAATTAAAGCATCTCACTTTAGACTTGTCAACCTTCTTCCCTCCATGAGAAGAATTTGATTTGGAATGGGAATCCTTCCCATTCCCTTTCCTTGCCTTACTCACTAAGGCTAGATCTTCTTCATCATCATCCTTGGATGAAGAACCATCTCGTGTGCTCCTCCTGATCTCCTCCTGCATGAGATCCGACCACAGTCGTTCCCAATCTGGTAGTTTCTCCCTTCCATTCACATAGTCTTGGTAGCTATTCCAACTCTTTGGAAGGCCAAGGAGAGCAAGGCTCGCCATATCATCATCGGCAGTAGTTATTCCCACACTACTAAGCTCATCTTTGCAAGTGGTGAGCTTGTTCAGATATGTGGAAATAGTATCTCCGTTCTCCACCTTGATTCTTCGAAGCCTATCCTTGAGCCCCAATTTCCTCTGGTCACTACTGTTCTGGTAGAGGTCCTTCAATGTCTTCCACATTGAAAATGGAGTATCCTTCCCATGGAGACTCGAGACAATATGGTCTCAAACTCCCTCAGGGATGATTTGTCTCGCCCTTGCCACACACTTCTCCCACTCAGCCAACTCTTGTGCATTAGTTGAACCTGGCTTTGGGATTTGTTGATCAATGAAATCCTTCAAGCCATTGTCTTCTAATACAGCCTCCATGCGATCTTTCCATGCTATGTAATTCAAGCTACCTTCCAAGGCATACTCGAGTCTCAAGCCATAAAATGCCATTAGCCAACCTTGAAGTATGATATGAATTCGATTTGCATCTGCAACCCTGAACTTCAAACTTCGAATTCTCTTCTCCGTATATTGTTCACAAATCCGATAAAATTGGCTCCGATAGCATATAGAAATTTCTCTATAGAACAGCTAGCTCTAATACCATGTATAAATTTCTCTATAGATCAGCTAGCTCTAATACCTCTACAAATCTATCTCTAAGACCATGTATAAAATCTGACTGTAGATTAATCTAATAATGCAATATACCAAAATAAAATACTATAATCTACTTCTACTATCAATTTGCAGAAGCTTAAAGATTGAGCAAGATCGAGCTGAACACATATAACCAGAAGAATATGAATCAATGCACATGAAACACATAAAATACTCAGGGGAAAGCCTCAACTAAAAACCCCACTATTTGCATTATCATACAAAGTGGAAATACATCAGAATTATACAAAGCCTTAGCTCTCATAGCTAGCCAGCTCTTAGTACAATCCTCCTAGATGCTCACAAGCAATCAAAGCTTCTCACAAGCCTTCCTCTCTACCCTCCAAGCTCCTATTTCCTTGCGTAGTTTCTCCTGGGTGATCCTCCTGTTACCAAGTGGAAAACTCTCAACCAAGTGGAACATTGATCTCACAGCCTGTCAGTACTGCCCAATCCTCAAGGAACCTTACGTTGACTGCATGCATGAGTTTCCTTTATAGGAAAACACATGCAGCTGATAGTACACTATCCTTGACATTTAGCTCAACTGGGTATTTCTCATAATAGACATGCATGAGTTACTGATGAGGGAATCTTCAGTTATCTCGAGTACACTCGTTGAGTGCAGCATGCATCAACTGACTAATAACTCATAATTAGTTCCTCATACGGTTTGGAACTAATTTAACTGGACTTAACTTAGTAAACTGAGCTAACTAATTACAACTCAAATATAACTCAATCTTATCTCCTTAATTAAGGGATAATCTCCTTAATTTAAGGGATAACTGTTGCATGACTTCAGAAAAACTTCTAACTTGAATTTCTCGGATTAATTAATCCATAATGAATTAATTAATTATTTCCAAGAAGCTAGTGAGACTAAATTCGATTTTAATTCACAATTTTAATTCAAGGACAATTAAATTCGAATTTTTGGATTCTATTTTTATCATTTCTTGTTGCTATTTTCAACAAAACATTAAGTGTATTGTGTTTATTTGTTTATGATTTATTTTTTATCTCATTAAATTTATATATCAATGTTAATTTTTAACACATAATTCAACCTAAGGAACAAATAGAAAGATGCTAAGAAGAAACATGCCATGGCCATTGATTCGAGCAACCATGTGGAAGCAACTTGGACTTGGGTGAGAATATTGTTTATACATCAATCTAGAAGGGGGTGAATTTGAGTAGCCTTTAGTAACAGTAAGGGAAGGATATGGCTAAACTCTTCCATATAGAGATACAAGTCAAAATGAAAATCGATACTTTATTTGACTCAAGAGCATATGTGAATCTCATAATAGTATATGTGGTCAAGAAATTGGGACTAGAGATGTAACATCCCTCAGTTTGCCCTTGTTTATGTAATATTAGGCTATCATTGTATTACTAGTATGGAGAGCCATGACTAGTTGATACATTGATTAACAATTTAAAATTAATTATTTAAAATTAATTTAGTACTAACTTAAGGAAGGACTAACTTATGGATCCATAGCTTGAGGGAAGCTTGCTTGCTTGCTTGCATGCCTTGAAAGACATAACATAGTCGAATTTAATCACTAAGCCACCAATTGAGACAATCACACTACCTAACAGATTTTGGTAAAATATGTGATTGAAGAGAAGTCCTTGCCTAACAAGCATTCAATAGATTGGATTGGGGTAGCAAGGGGCTTAGGAAGATGCACATTACCCCATAAGAATTGAGTAGATAAGAAAGAAAGATGGTGATTCCCAATTCCTTGAGTAGATAGAAGAGACAAAGGAGTAATTTCTCAGATACATGATGAGAAACTGGGGAAAATCGCTATGTGTTTGTGTGTGTGTGTGTGCATGTGTGTTACACGTCATTTTGTCACCAGACACTTGACCGTTAAAATGGATCTCTCACCATCCATAAACATGTTTCATTACACTCTCTTAGAAGTCAAACAATCAAAAACCCTTTAAGAAGATGTGAATTTTGGGTAAAATGGATTTATGACTTGTTAAGTATGACCTACGTACTTTTCCTAGTCATTTTCCGCGCATTTTCAGTTTCTATCAGTTTCCGTGCATTTGCAATTTCTATCCCTGAAAATTGTGTAGAACTACACTTTGTCTTCCACTATAGACCACGCAGATAACTCAAAGAAAAGTAAAAATAAAAAGTGAATTTTAGAAGCATTGTTAGTCGAATACATCCCAACTAAAAGCTTCTAGGTCATATATATTCAATCCATACCCCTCATATCATGGAGTTAATTCCCTTTCATTAAGGAACCATAAACCCCCAATTAGAGGATCTCATCATTCTCTTTCGGATCTCAAACTTCTTCCTCTTGGCCTATAAATTGACTAGGGATAGAGGGATTGGGAGGTTAAGAAAATATACACTTATGTTTTTGGATTTAGATTAGAAGGCTTATCAGCTAAGGAGAGGTTTAGAGGCATTTGGGAGGAAACTCATGACATCAAGACAAAGGTTGTAAGGATCTTATTTATCCTTGAATTAATACAAATGAATCCTTTTTTTCATTGTATTGTCTTATTGAAATGATGAATGATTTATGCTTCCTTTGATATTCATTGAGATAATCACAATTTATAATCTCCTTGATCATTAGAATAAGCTTGTTTGAATTGTTATGTTGCATATGCCTTTGATCTCTCTTATGTATCTGATTGTAGGTCATTTTTAGCATTGGGAAGCTTCATCGAGACAGAGCAGGGATCTTCATCAAGCATTTCACAAATAGGTAAGAGGCTTATTATCCTACTCTTATATTTACAATTCAAACGAAATAAGCTTAGGGAGAGAGTTGTTAAATTGTTTGTTTTTTTCTATTTTCCTATAGGACCTAGGGAGATCGCTCTTGTCAGTAAGAGGGATTTATCTACATAACAAATTGGTGACTCCATTACATTATTGTTCTCTTCTCTTTCCTTGGTTTTTCTTTCCGATCTTTTCTTCTTAGTTGGACCTGAGTCTTGGTAAATTTATGATCTATCAGATCTTCAGGTTTGATTGTTTTCTTTTTTATTTTTTCTTGGACTTCCTAGATCTATGTGGTTTTTATTTACCCACAGAGTGTAGATCTGTGAAGTTGTTGCCTCAATAACCAGATGCATGTGCACTGAACTATACTACTTGCCTACACAATTCCTAGAATTTTTTGAAAAAATAGGTTTTCTCTCAGCCAAAGTCTGAATTTTGGTTTCGAAAAGTGTCATTATATTTGTTTTGACTATCCAATAACTTTTTTGAACTTGTTTGAGTGCTTTGGTGAAGTCTTTTTGGGAATCAACCACTTTTGCAAAATTGATTAGGGTTTTGACATCATTAAGTTAAAGCATTCATTAGGAAAAAATCATTTTTTCCAACCTCTTGGTTGATTTTTGTGTGTTTCAAAATTTTGAGTGATAAATGATAAAAGACATTTTGGGTTTGTTTGATCTCTAAGGCAAATTTGAAATCTTAGTTTATTTATGCATCTGGATTACATCAAAGTGAAATTGGTTGTCTTATGAAAAAAGTTTTGGTGAAGTTGTGAGTTTTGCATTTTATTCGAAGAAATCAAAGAAAATCTTGCTTTCCCTTAATTAGGATTTCATTGAACAGTAGATTACAAATTTTATGTTAGATTGGATTACAATTTCGAGTCGAGTCATAATATCACAAGTTTCACTCTCATTACCTATTGAGTAAATAATAACATAATAACACAACATTAATCAAAATCAATTAGAATTTTATATTTTTTAGGGCTCTTACCACCTTTAGTAGCTTAAGTGTAGGGCTTTGGAATATGGAAGTGAGCAAACTTTCCAAAGCTATAGACAAACAATAGAATCTTGTGATAGGGAGAGAAATCCAATTATTTCAGTTTTGCTCTAGGAAGCTCTTCTTATACATGATTTAAGCATGAGATCATGTCAGACCTGGTGAAGTGATCATACCCACTTCATTGGCTATGATAGAGTTATTTGCATGTATTATAACAGTGTCGAAAGTTATTTGGGGTCACTTGGAAGTAAACATCCAATTAACCATGTTAAGGAGATTTCAAGAGGATTGAGCTTTGTTACTCTTCCCTTGCGTGTACATATGATTTCGATTGTCTCCCCAGGTAGAATTGTTGTAGTTAGTAAACTTAGTGACCATAATCCTAGGGATTTTACCTAAGGTGACGACAAGAAGAAGGTCTTGTTGTACTTGGAATAGATGTTGACTAGACTCACTTGCAATTTTTGGAGGGTAATCTTTGCTCGATGTGGCATAAGCGAAGTTTCTTGCCCTAGATCATTTCATTAAAAAGGTTGTCAGTGTAACTGGTTCCAATCGCTCATATCTATAAAAATTTTCACTTTTATCTATGTGACATTGGATTTCATGACCAATTAGTAATTATTGATCTCTGTGACAAATCATTTTGTATGATTTGAATTCCTATATTTATTAGCGTGAGTTACCTTGTTTTTTTCTTTTACTTTTTAGAGGCTTTAGGTGTGATTTTGATATTGTGTGAACTAATACTTTTAAATAAATTCATCGTGGTTGAATTACTGAGAAAATCATGTAGAATTCTAGGCCAACTCCCTAAATAAATTCCAAGTCAACTAGAAAAGATTAAAACTGAAAAATAAAAGTCAAAAGTATCCAGGACTAAAGATGAACCTAAAACTTTTGATGTAACAAGAACTGAAGTAAATCAACCAGAAACATCTACTATTCTAGGACCTGAAGTAACAAAATCTAAATTTGATCAACCTCAAGCACTAGAATCACACTAAGAAGTAACTAATCCAATAAGTACAGAGCTTATTCAAACAAATCAGATACTGGAGAGAGTTCAGATTCACAATTAACCGAATGAGATATCGAAGAACCTGAGTCTAATGTTTCTAAGCCCGAGTAACCTTCATCTACTTTAACCCTTACTTCACCACATTCATCGCGAGTAAAGCTTCTTATTACCAATAGTCTGCCTCCTAGCCTTATTAGTATCGAGTAACTTACCTTTGATGAAGAGGAAGAACCACCATATACACCAGTTTCTACTGGTGATCAGATAGATACTCTAGAACTTCTCTTTTCTAATTTTCAACTTGACCCTTGGTATTTTACGCCCTTGACCTTTTTAGGTCAAGGAATTCAAATATACACTACTCCTTATTCTATTGTACCGGGCTTTGATATGTTTAGAATAACTTCTGGAGAAATGCCATCAGATACTTCTATGTTTTTTACTTCTCCATAATCACTTTTAGATGGTGGCCCATCAGTCCCTCCTAGATATCAGTCTCTTAGAGGGACTTATTTAGGAGATTCTCCTTCAAGTCAATGTTCAACTATGTCAACTAGTTTATCCAATTCTATTGTCCAAGGCTTGACATCTGATCAATATATAAATGTGATTTACGATAATGTAGGTAATCCTCAAGTTAACCCAACAAGTGGTTATTACTCACCTATGAGGCAACCATTGTATCCTCCTCCTAAATGACAACCTTTGGTCGGATCTTACCCTACGGTTGGAGGGAAACCTCCTACCAGAAATCATCCAGGTTATGGTCAAATACCTCAAGACAGTTTAGGTCAACCTTTCATATCTCAACCCATTGTTGGTACTTCATATCCCATGATGAACACAGTTTGGAATCCTTCATATAATCAACAACCAATGCCAATTGCTCCTCAAGTGCCACTTTATCAACCTGTTCAACATGTTGGACAACTTAATTAGCAAATGCATGTTCAAGGTATTCCTATTCAAGTCCAACAACCTGTTCAGGGTAATCCATCAACACTTATTCAAAAAAATCTCCAGCAACCTATCCCAAGTACTCCACAAACTCTGGTTCATTCTATTGTGCAAGCGTCTATTCAAAATCTAGTTCTGAGTTCACCATCAACTCCCATCCCAGGAGTCTCACAAGTAGTTGTTCCATTTACTTCTCAAGTAATGGTGCAACCAACTACTCAGACTATTCCTTAGGCATCTATTTATAAAACCGTTACTACGGTTCAGTATATACCCAAAATACTTGTGGTACAACCTAGTATACCATATATGCAGACACTGTTTCAAGGGCAGGCTTTTCAATGTCAACTTGAGAGTCAATTTTTTCAAGGACAACCTTTTCAAAGTAAATTCTTCCAAGGTCAACCTTTGCAGAGTCAACCTTTTTAGGGATAGTTTATCCAAGGTCAAATGGGTCAAGGTCCTCCTTTTCAGAATCAACCATACGCCAGTGATATTTTTCAAGTACCAATTCAACCGCAATTTGGTATGGCTCATCCTAAATATCCGGGAGATATGCAAATTCCAATTGCTCAAGCTATTCCAAGATATCTTGGGTATCCTCCTTCAGGAATAGGACACATCCCTCAGGGTTATTAATACCCACAATAGGACCCTAACTGTTAATTATCATTTATTTCTACTTTAGATTTACGGATCTATCTCAGTTAACAAATGATCCCATTTTCTATCTACCATTTTGGTCGAAAATCCCTACGAAGTTACCCAGTGACATTCCAAAATTTGAAGGTAAATCAGGAGAGGACCCATTAAATCACGTCATGACTTATCATCTTTGGTGCGCCTCAAACTCATTAGTCGATGATTCCACTAGATTATGACTTTTTCAACGAACCTTAACTGGTTCAGCAACCAATTGATATGTGGAATTACCATGAGCTTCTTTCAGTACTTTCAACGCCATAGCCACTACTTTTTTGACGCATTTCAACTACCGATCTGATATGATAATGGTATTGAACTTTTAACTTCTCAAAAATATTCAATGTCTACTTATATTTCAGATCATATTCATGAATGGAGATGAAGACGTTGTTTAGTTAAAGTTTATATCCCAAATCTAATCTTAGCCAAATGGTTTATAAAATCACTTTTGTTGGTAATTCCTGAAGATGTTTCCAAAGGTGTCATTGTAACTAAAGAACAAGTTATCACTCATGCCCAGTACTTAGATCTTGTTTATACTCAGTTTGGCACTTTGTATGAAAAAAATTTATATCTGCCTCGTCCAGGTCAAACTGACCCAGTTGTTACAAGATCACACAACACTGATGGTGTGATTTATTATGTTAGCAAAAAAATGTAAGACTAAAAAGAAAAATTCTAAGAAGGCTCATATTTCGGCCTTATCAAATTCACCCGAAGAAGGTCCTTCTCCTAAAATTACTTATGAAATAAATGTCATAGATTCATTTACTAGAAAAAACAAACAATACGGAGGTAAAAAGAAAGCAAAGGGAAAATCCAAACAAGACACTGCTCCCAAGGAGAAATCAAACGAGAATGAACTGTCTGACTAAAAGAAGAAACCTTGTTATCCTCATTTAATCTTTGATGATGATCATTACACCAAGGAATGCCCTCATCACGCTGAAGTTTCTAAATTTGTTAAGGGTTCACCTACTCCCAATGTTTTCAAGGATCCATTTCCTTCTCAAGACACTAATATTGTTTCCCATAACCCATATTCTTCTTCCATATCGGTAGACATCATGATGATGTATTCACAAGTTATGGTAGCTATGAGGTCCAAAGACTATGTATCTAAAAGTCCTAGTGTAGATGGAAATGATTCCAGATCACCTAGTCATTCTTCCACATAAACTCCTCCTCTTTCTGAACCTTTACAAATTGAAAAACCTAATCCCAATATGGTAATTCGACTGCCACCTAAGGGTGTTATTTGAAAGTCATAGTTTAATACTCATGCTAGAGCTGTAATTAGAATTGCAATATTATTGAATATCTGGTTATGTAACCTTCAACAATGTCGGCTTTCGAAGTGCTAGAGACTTTTCCAACACAAAGGAAATTACTGTTATCATCCGTAGGAGCAGTTGATACCCAGGACTCTAATCTAATAATTTTTTATTTCAAAAAACATGTACCCAGATTCCCACATCAACTAGCCTTTCAAATACCAGTTTTCTTCAAGACCAAACGAGTTTTTTGAATGGTAATTGACGAAGGAGAGTCTAGATGCATTATGTCTATTGCTTGTTGGAGATATTTAGGTTCTCCAACCATCAATCAGTCTCCTATGACTTTGAAATCCTTTGATGAAAGAGGTTTTCGACCTTATGGAATTTTTAATGACCTACCTATAGAATTAGAAGGTAAAATGGTTGCAGTTGAAGTTGAGTTCGTTGATGCTCAACTTGATTATATCCTATTATTGGGTTGAAGTTGGAATTACACCATGTATATTATGGTCTCATCATTTTTTTGAATGATTGTGTTTCCTCATAAAGGAAAAATTACGAAAGTAGACCAGCTATCCTATTACACTTCAGACCCTAACTCTATTGCTAGTGTTCCCTTTGTTGGAAAATATATTACTACATAGGAGGATGTTGGTGTTGGTCTTCTTAAAGACTTATCTCTTATGGTAAATTTCATGTTCCCTCCACCAAATCTTCCTCATAATGTTTCCTAGGTCAATATGATTACATCAATCACTTTTGAATCTTCTGATCCTTGGAAAGTGCCTTCAGAGTTGTAATTATCCTTATATGGCAATTACATGCCTCTTATTCCTTTTAAATTGGCCTATGAAGCAGTTCAATCCTTTTCCAACCCGTCACCACCTAAAAATGATCGAGTGAATATGATCATCAATGATTATTCTCATTTGTCACATTTAGAACCATTATCAATACCTAATCCTTTTAAGAAGGAGTTTATAATTGATGAATGAATTATGGAGGTAATGACTTTGGATGAAATGTCATGCAACGATTACCATCATCAATCATCTTTCTTACCCTACCTTGACAAAGTTGAGAATAATTTTGCATCTATGTTTTCACCTGAGATTGTGAACAATCCTGAATGCGTGATATCTATCCTTCATTCTGAATCTAAAAAGAATTTAGAAAACATATTGGCAACTGTGCGAATAAACATCTCAATGAAACCAGGAATTACTAAGAATATTCATATAGGAGCTTCTTGTTCTTTTGAAGAAATCCAAACATATAAAGCCCTATTCCAGGAATTTCGTGACATTTTTTCCTGGTCTTACGAAGAAATGCCTGGAATCTATCCTAATATTGTAGTGCATGAAATTAAGACTTATCTGAACGCCAAACCTATTATACAAAGATTGTGTCTAGTTCATCTGCGAAAATTTGCTGCTATAAAAGTTGAAGTTGAAAAACTATTAAAAGCAAGATTTATTCACCCATTCCTTTGGTTGCTTGGGTATCAAATATTATACCATTTAATAAGAAACAAGGAACCATTCGAGTATGCGTTGATTACAAGGACATTAATAAAGCTTCTCTAAAAGATAATCACCCAACCCCATATATTGATCAAATTGTTGATGATTGTGCCGGAAACAAGATTTTCTCTTTCATGGATGGATTTTCTGGTTACAACCAAATAAACATACTCCCTACTGATCAACATAAGACTACATTCATCTACCCATGGGGAACCTTTTCTTATTGTAAACTCCCATTTGGCTTTAAGAATGTTGGTGCAAATTTTTAAATAGCAATGTCTTATGCATTTCATGATATCAAACATATTGTCTAGTCCTACCTAGATGACCTATTAGCTCAGTCACACAAATGGAAGGATCATCCATCATATTTGAAAGCAATTTTCATAAGATATAGGCACTAAAATATTTGTTAGAATCCACACAAATGCATTTCTTGCATATAATCTGGTCGACTTCTAGAATTTGTTGTTTTGAAAGAAGGCATTTGTGTTGATCCTCTTAAGGTAGAGGAAATTCTAAACTTTCCTGCTCCTTCTAGTCTTCGTCAACTCCAAAGTTTGCAGGGGAAAGCAAACATTTTATGTAAATTCATACATAACTATGCCAAGCTGACCAAAGGTTTTACCCGGCTTTTGAAAAAGGGCATTCCTTTCATTTGGGATGAGCTTGCTAAAAGGATTTTGATGCATTGAAATATGCGTTGACCCATGCATTCTTATTACATCCGCCTGATTATCATCAAGATTACTTTCTATATCTAGATGTGTCAGATGCCACTATTGGCATGGTATTAGTATAAGAAGATGAATCTAACAATGAACATGTGCTCTGTTACCTAAGTTGAAATATCACTAAAACTGAGATCAAGTATGAACATGTGGAGAAATTAGCATTGGCAGTTGTTCAAGTTGTTCATTTCTTTCATCACTATATACTTTTGCGATAAACGACAATCATTTTGGATTGCAACCCTATGATGTATATTCTCACCAAACAATTTCTAGGGGGGGAATACTCCAAATGGATAGTCATTTTACAGGAGTTTGATTTGGATTTTGAAAGATCTAAATTAAAGAAATCATTAGTTTTCACTGAATTATTATGTGAATTTCCCTATACTGACACAAAAATAATGGTAGAAGATTCTCGGGCAGATGAATCTCTCTTTCTCATCAGTATGTCTGATCCTTGGTATGGAGATATCATCATATATCTTCAAACCCAAACTTTGAGGCATGAGTTATATCGAACTAATCAACATCACATCCACTACCAATCCCAATAATATAACATTGTTGGTGATACTCTTTATCATCATGGTGTTGACTTTATCTTTTGATGATGCTTAACTCTTCAAGAGGCTAAAAAGGAATAAATGATTTCCATTCTAGAGCATGTGGTGGTTATATGCCTGGGTATGCCACTACCTAAAATATATTGTGCGTTGGCTATTTTTGGCCTTCCATGTTTGAAGATTGCATTATTGTAGTCAAAAAATGCCATGATTTCTAGGTTTATGATAGCAAGATACGAGCGCCTCCATCTCCTCCTCACCCTATTATAGTTTTCAATCCTTTTTCAAAATGGGGCAGAGGTTTCATCACATGTAACCCTCACTCAACAGGGGGGCATGGGTATATTAGCCTTGCAATGGATTACTTTACCAAATGGACTAAGGTGATGCCTACATACAAGGGCAGCGGCGAAACTGTAACAATTTTCATTTTCAATGATGTGATTACTCAGTTTGGTGTCCCATAGGCCATTTTTACGGACCATGGTAGTCATTTTCACAATTTTATGATGACTGAACTATCTGCACAACTCGTCCTATGCCATGATATCTATACCCCTTATTATCCACAAGAAAATGGTCAAGTTGAAGTTGTTAACAAAGTTTTAACAAATATGATTAAACGGATAGTTGGCATCCATAAAGGAAATTACCATACCATGCTTTTCTCAGCCTTGTTAGCATACCATACTATTGCAAAAACATCTATGGGTTTCACTCCCTTCCAAATTGTTTATGGTTTGGAGGTATTTTTACAGATTGAATGTGAATTCCATCCTTGAAACTAGTCATCGAGTTATTACCAGCTACCTCTGCAGAGGAAAAGCATTTTTTGCACTTAGCAAGTTTAGATGAAACTCGTCATGAGGCCACATTGGATAGAAAGGCTCATTAAAAACAAGTTAAAGCTCAATTTGATCAAAATGTAAATCCTCATTCTTATGCAAAAGGTGACGTAGTATTGGTCTATGATCAAGTACATGACAAATTAGGTGCAAGTAAATTCAAGCCTATGTGGCATGGCCCTTACATTGTAAAACATGTATTAGCTAAAGGAGCCTATGAGTTGGTTGATTATGATGGTGTTTCTTTGGGAAATCCCATAAATGGCTTTTACCTAAAGAGATATTATGCATAAAATATTTCGTGGAGATTTGTACATTACTTGTATTATAATTTTATAGGTGTGTGCAGTAGTTTTAGCATTTTTTACAATTCACTACTACTCCTACTTATCTTTTTTTACCCTTGATTTTCATATGTCGACATCCCCGAAAAATTACATTGGCTTTGCTAATGGCGCTAGTCGTAGTACTCATAACTTGTATTTCACATCTTGGATCATTTATTTACGCAGTGATGAGTTAGTTTCTATTCATGGGATATGCCTTGGTAAAACAACAAACAACATAGAATAATATAGTGCAGTCATTGAACTATTATTTGACACCATCTCAATGTTGGAATTCAATTTTTGATTGTTAGTTTATATTTGCAACTCATAATATTACATTTAAACGATGTTTACATAGTAAGAATTTCATCAATGTTAAGAATGTTTTTATGAGTCCGACTTTTGGAAAGGAAGTTTGATTGCATTGAATATCAACACATTCCAAGAAATTTAAACATATTAAGCAATCATGTATATATTGAACAAGATAAATTGAAATCAAAACTAGTAGTCTTCGTTAGATAAAGTCTGTAGAGAGTGTGTTATACAAAAACTATGTCATCCAAGGAAATAAGGCCCCGTGGCCTTTATTATTCGAATATGTTGATACAAAAATCAAAATGCATCCCTAGAAGACTAAGCAGCTAAGCATGATGATGATCATGATAGCAGACTATAGCACGAGCAACCTAGCATAACAATCACCTGAGCAGTCCTGGAACCCCAACCACATGTCTCTGGTTCCGGAGAAGCAAATCATCAGTCCCTGTCTCTGGGATATCTATAGTCAACCTCTCTAGGTTGTGCTATGGCTCGATTAGCGTCTCTGCTACCTCTAGGTTTGGTGTTGCAACTATTATAGACTGGTCACCCTGCCTGTCAAAACATCGTAGCCCTGCTAGTCGAATTGGGCCCACATCTGCATATTCATTTCGAAATAATTAGCCTTGAAAGACAAAAAACACATAAATAAATAAACAAAAAATCGTGCACATATGTAACATTCCACAACGGTATGCGTTTGGGCCTTTGTGGCCAAGTGAAGAGTTGTGCTACCACATAGTTTGCTAACAATGAAAGTTATGGTCCTCACATCCAGGTTCCAATAGTCTAAATATCAATCTTGTCGTCCTCTATTTTGCATTCCCACAGTATCGTCATAGGTATCCAACAGTATTATCTCCACCTGGTCTTTTCCCATTTAAAGAAATATCAACCCCTCTATAGGAAATCCCAGTCAAAAAGTCAATATCATTGGCATCAGTGGTGACATGATGATCCTTGATCATGAAACACTAATTATGGACATCCCAGGTTCTCATCAACCATGTCATGAGCTCTCGCTGAGCTTTCATCCCCAGAATAATCCAATATTTGTAGAGGCCACAATTTCTCAAAGACTACAAAGTGGTCGGATCATCCAAAGCTGTTGAATCTTGGTTCCCATGTTCTCTCTCCCTCCATTCCATTTTGAATGGTCAAAAATCCTGAAAATGACATTTGAAAGGAGTTAGCTTAACATTTGAAATGAGTTTTGCATTTTTTAGGGCGAGATTTCCCTCGCTTTGAAAACCATCAGCACTTGTGCGACTACCTTTTGGTAAATAGAGCACAAATATGTGGTTACTCAAAAGAGTTTTCATGCAGACTCTGTCTCCTAGGAAACCAAAAATTACCGACCTATGCGGACCCAATGAAGAGAAACCGTGTAGGCCCGAGGGTGGACTTTTTAACATTAAAACCCCCCACAAAATCAAAAGAAAGCCTAAAATCTAAATTTAAATGGATGAAAATGTAGATATTGAAGAGATCCCTTACCTGGAGGAAACGATCCGTGATTTCGTCCACCGGTTTGCTCAGAATTAGCCTCGGAAGTTTGGTGGTAAAAAACCCTCTTTCTGCTTTCAAACTAGTTAAAAAGAAAATGGTAAAAATAAAATTACTTTTTGAACTTTATAAGTTTTGGGTGATAAAGATATTATTTTTTATCCCATGACCTTTTAAAAGTCAAATTTTTAGTGTTTTTTACCCTAATATAGAGCAGTCATGATAATTTATTGAGTATAATGTGCATAACATATTACAACATAAAAATGATCATTTTGATTGTGAGCAGACTTTTATCACTTTTCATGGTCTTGAAAACCACAAAAAAATGAAACCTTGGAGTCATCTTTTAAGTCCTTTTAAGACTCTCAAAACATGAAAATATTTTCGAGCACTTTATTGTTTGAACTCATAAAATTAAATGAACAATCATCCACTCAGCATAAGTTTACCCCCTTTTATGGACTGAACTGTACTATT
This sequence comes from Pinus taeda, assembly GCA_000404065.3. NCBI lineage: Eukaryota > Viridiplantae > Streptophyta > Pinopsida > Pinales > Pinaceae > Pinus > Pinus taeda. Next base: position 79,566 of record APFE031451917.1, on the reverse strand, counting down.
TACGAAAAAGGTATACATCGATTAATTATGGTCCATAAAATTCTCTCTTGCACTATTTTATCCTTTTTCGAGCTTGAGGGACTAAATTTATGAAAAATAACACTCTTGGGTTTACTTATGTCTTTCTTTTGACTCCCTAAAATTGAAAAACATTGATCTTTACTTTCTCTGGGCTCATTAAAATTTTATGGTAAAATAACTTAATGAGTTTTCTTTCTGTGTCTATTTCAAACTATTTAAACATGAAAATAACATCAAGTTACCCCTTTTACTGGACTCATTAAAAATTCAAATAGTATAGGACTCATTAAGCATGACGAGACCAAACCACTTCTTCTTAGGGTTCATTAAAAATACTTCGGAGGACTCATCCAAAGGAGGCACTTAGAGGAAAAGAATATGTTATCCTCCTCAAGATTGTAAAAAATAAAGAGGTACTTGCTAGTAATGGTGGGGGGGAAATGGGAAAAGGTATTCATTTTACATTCATTATAAAGGCATTATGTCTCTCTTGAACACGACACTCCTTCACACATGTATCTAGGTTGGGAAATCCATTTTTCTTATAGTTGATCGAACCACATTGAAAGTCTTCAACTGGTTTGGAGTATTATCATTGATTCAAATATTGCCAAGTCAATTGTCGTGTTGCTATGTGTTCAAGAGAAGTTCAACCTCAGTTCATATTCCTTTGCAAATTTCAACCTTCAGTCACATCAGCCATCCCTGAGTCAGTCCTTGCAGCTATTCTTCAAAACTTGACATTGTGTTTCGTGTCATAGGCTTTCCTCCAACAGGTCGCTTCTTATCGACATCAGTGCATTATCTAGGAAATTGATCTAGAAACCTTCAGTACCTTGAGGCATGCATGCCTTAATGGCAGGTTTCTCGCCTTTGACGATAAGTTCTCATCATTGACCTTCGATCAAATGATTCTATGAATGTTCAACTTTAGATCATATTTTCACACCCTATCGATTGTATTGAGAGTACCTTGAGAGCCATTTTCATTATTGATGGTTTCACTCACACTTGTTAACGATTCACATCATTAACCGGTAATCAAGTGGTTTCTACCATGTTCAACTTTGAGACATTCACTCGCATGGCTAGATTTGTACTATGGATCAAGATATAGAGATCAAGACCCTGGATCTAGTTTAATCAATTTAGGTTGCGAGGATATATATATTCATAGTTATGTAGACAAATTCATAGCCTACAAGAGGTTGCAGGGTTGGATTATCAAGAATAATATCCTAGTGTGGTTCTATTGAAAAACTATGATGTTAAGTATTGGGGATTTGCCCCCTTCTTCTTTGAGAACATGCATAACAAGTGCCATGAACACTAGTTCATTGTATGCGCTATAAATCAGAATTTGAGTTTTAGGACTTCAGGCCCTCGTGCCTTAGATACTAGGAAATTTTCCATTCAGGGTTGTCTCCTCTTTTCCTTGAAAAATCTCCCTTCTTTCCTTTGATTTCATGCATCATCAAACTTTGGGGATTTGATGTTGACAAGTGTAACCACTTTTTTGAAAGCCCATATTACTCTAGGGTTGGATTATTATCATGTTGAATTGTATCTGGGCATTTGAGATGGCAGGAAGTAGTTTCTTTGGGAATTGGCCCAGAGGCCTTCGAGACTAGATTCCCCTTTGTAATGTGGTTGTATCTTGGTTGTCTAGGGGTGTCAAGAGTCAAATAATTCTAGATGTAACATATGTGCCTAAGCCCAGAAAAAAACCTCTTTAACCTTCACATAGGGCCCACACAGCATAAACAATGTTGGGATTGCACTTACTACTTTGTATAGGTATTGAATTTGGGAGTCTAGGAATCTGGGGGTGGAAAAAGGTACATAACTTTCAAAAACCCAGAAACGGTTAGAAATGGATTTTGTTATTGGTGCTAGATGGTTAACCTGCTAGTGGAACCGTGTTTTTGTGGAAATCTTCACTAGATTATCTAGGAGTTTGTAAATTCGAGATGGAAAAAGTTGCACAGCTGCGCAAGCTTGGATTTGGTCAGGGATTAATACCTTAACACCACTACATAATGTTGGCATGGAAGTTCCTCTGGGGCCAAATCAAGTACATGTAAATTCCATGTGATAGTATAAGGGTGACATGGCTTGGAGGTGGACCCTACCAGGAATCCAATGGTTTCACCCCACATTCGAAGTAGGTTAGAACTCTTTTCAATAGGGGTGAAATCACTATGATTGGCCCATAAACATGGAGAGTGATATCACCTTTTTTCCCATGTAGTGGGATTAAAAATCTTGCAAGTTAATTAGGTGAAATCTTGTCATGATCAATATCAATTGTTCTTCCCCCTCCCAGGGTTGATGTTTAATGAGCTTGTGGGGGGGAGGAGGCAGGGGGCTGGGATCGACACTAACTCACCCATCTCTGATTGACAACTAAGATTCTTTGCAGGGCTCCCTTCCCAAATTAAAGCCCACCATTTGTGAAGTATCCACAATAGTATTTGTTTGATCAAGGTGGTTTCATACCCAACACAACACATGACAAGGAAGGTGACCTAATAGACAAGTAAGTAGCCACAATAGTGCCACATGGGCTAGGTAAAGGCCACATGAGCTCCATGAACTAATGTGGACCCTTATTATTAGTAAACTTTGAATGGGCATAACTTTTTATCCATAACATGGATTGAGTTAAATCTTGTATCGTCAAAAATATCTCGATGAGTTAATCACTCTGATGGCATCAAAATTAAATTCTGAAAGATCACAAAAATATTTTTTTTGTTAACCCTGTATTCATAATATATCTTGGATACTAGTTCAAAACCAATAGGTAACACCTCCCATAGTCGAGATAATCCAAGGGGGTGGAAGGGAGTGTTACAGAGTGGTATCAGAGCCCAGTTTGAACACTTGGACTGGATGGTCCTTAAAAGAAAAAGTTTAGAGATATGATATAGAGTGGTATCAAAGAAAATATTTAACATTGTACATTTGGGAATAATATTGGAGCTTTGATACAAAGTAGTGTTGGATATTAGGTTCAAGCATTAGGCCTGGAGAGGCTCATGCACTAAGGATACAATTTATTCTAATATTTTAATTGTCATGTATCCTGACTTTGAACTTGCAGTTGTCGTCGTTGATAACCTTGATATAATTCTTACATTTGTTTTTATTATATGTGAATGATGTGGGTTTTATATGTTTAGACAGTTGATATGCATGAGAGTGTGAAGAAAAATGGACCCCATAGTTATGAGAAATAAATTTGGGTTGCAAGCCTGATAAATAATTTGAGAAAAACTTATTTCTATCTATAATAAAATTTCTATACATAGTCATGTGATAGCTAACCTTGATGAAATTCCTAATGAGAATTGGAAGTCTACCTTGAATAAATACATCATAGGATAGATGTGGATGAACGATCAATCAAGAAGGACTTAATTGGTTACATAATGTTACATATGTGAAAATGGATTAAGAAGGGAGTTTCCCTTAATTTAAATCTATGCTTGGTTAATATATTTTATCTTTGAAATAATATGAATGTGTGAATGGTAAGAAAATAAGAAATCGGTGTTTGTTGTGTTATGGATAATGTAGTGAGGTTACCTAAGGGATTCCTTGTCACATGGAATACTCATATGGTAAAGTGAAAGAATGATATCTTGCTATTAACTATCACAGAAAGAAAGTAGCCTTGCTTTCTTCTGCTTATGATATTTTTTGAGTGAATAATAAAAAACAAAAGAGGCTGAAAGTTAACTTTAAAATGATAGGGAGTGAATAACATGGATTACATGCAAGTATGGCACATATAAGCCAATATCAATATGCATATTTTTTGGTATATGAATGAAGGCATTGTCTTAATATGTGAATTTGATACCTAACATAAATGTCCAATTTATGAAAACTTGTAATTAGTTGAATTGATGGAGTTGTGACTAAAATGTGAGGTTGATTTCATTTCAAGGATTATTGAATAGTGAAACAACATGAATGCTAAAAGCCAACTAGAATCCTTAAAAAGACTTCAACTGAGAATGCTTGCAATGGTAGCCAAGTAAGTAGGGAAAACAACAAGCAAAATCAAAAAGTTAAAGGAAATGAATTAGGTAAGAATTTGTTTCAATTGAATTTGAGATATTTTGTTTCAAAAGTAATGCATATATTGCATAAGCATAGTTATGGGTAAGGAATCCTTCATTATGGAAATATTGAAATGACCTTTGTTACGCATGTAAAACAAAATGGAGAACTAAATTGCTTATGAAATTGAAGATATTCATATCTCATTTTGGACTCGTTGGGGTTGTTGGAATAAAAGTTTGATTGTACATATTGAGCCCCAAGGGATAAATTAGTTGGTCGATTTCTTGTTTTTAAGTACCTCGCCTATCGGGAAGTCACAGGGTCAAATCTCCTCGATGCCCTTGGGGTTAGGCCTTGCTAGTTTGGCTGACAGGTAGATCCCTTCAGGTTGATCTACCTAGATTTTCCCGTGGAAAACAAAAATTTTGATTGTATTATTAAATGCTTAGAATGAATGTGATGCACATATATGATGATATTATAGTTTAATTTCAATCTATTTAAATTCAATGGAGATAGAAAGAAAATTATGTGAGTAATAATTCTGAGATTACTTCAGGAGATGTTGTGAATCTTCGCAATGAGAATATTGTATATATGCACATTGACAATTGTTTGGTTGATTGGAAGCATATATTGCATGTAGAGTGTTGGAATGGGGTGTGAAATAGGTAAAACCATGAAAAAATATCACCACCTACAAGGGATCCCAACATCATGACTAAAAGTCTCATGTTTATGAGAGTTGGCCTTTGAATGAAACAAATTTGGGCAACTGAAATTTTCTGTTTGAAATGTTTGAGTATATCTCATGGGAACATAATGTTGTGACATAGGTGGAATGATGGAACAATGATCCCAAGATAAATACCATTGTGGTGGCATTTCATCCCTATGGCACATTAATTACTTCATAGGAACAATTCATAATCGACACCTTGATTCTAAGATTCCATGAGAAACACAATGGAGCGTGCTATACAAACACTTAGCTATAAGTCTCCATGCACAACATAATAGAACATTCCATACTGACACTTGGCTATACTAATATAATTATAATCCCATGTGGGAAAACTCCCATCTAGGTAGACTGCCCCTAATGGGGGTTTCTTGGGCTTGGAAGAGTGAGTAGTTGATGGGGGGCCATGCAAGAAAACCATCAGATAGGTAGAATTACTAGAATGGTGATTTCTTAGCCTTGGAAGGGTGAGTAATTGAATAGATAAGAATTTTTTCACACGCTCACTAGGATGTGAGCATAAGAGGGCTTTTTCAATGCATACAATAAGCTAAACTTGTTACCTGTGGAGGAAAAGGAGGCTAATAATAACCATAGAGATAAGTATTAGGTTAAAGAATTGCCTATTGAAATTTCAAGTTAATTTGATTTAAATTTATTATGATTAATATCATGAGAAACATATGTCTGTGATATAGATGAGCTGATGAACTATCCAGCAAGGATAAATGACATTGATTACAAGGTGACATCAGAATAACACATCAAGAGTGTAATGGATTTGAAGACCCTAGGGACTAGGCCATTATGGTGACATTGGAACACAATGCATTGGGTGTGTCAAGAAGACATTGAGCTTAATCTACTCCCTTTGGATGCCATGTGGAGCAATAGATAACCAAGATGTAATTTCCTAGAATGCTAGATAGTATATAATTAACTAGACCATGCATAATGAAATAACATGGATTAAAAATGGAAACTCAAGAAATGGAATATGCCATTAATGTAAGAGTTGTAATTATAAATCTTAGTTTTTGCTTTGTTTTTATTTGTTCATAGTACGCCAAGGATGGTGCTTCTTTAAGGGGGTGGGGTTTATAACATACCTCACTTTGATTTTATCTATGTAATATGAGAATATGATTGTACTACTAATGTGGAGAGCCACGATTGGATGATACGTTGATTAAGAAATTAAAAATAACTTACTAACAATTGAACAAAGGACTACCTTACAGGTCCATAACCTTAGGGAAACTTGCTTTCTTACGTGCTTTGAAATCCATAACCCAACCAAATTAAATGGTTGAGTCACTAGTTGTAGGCTAATTGCATTCTTTGATATATTTTGGTAAGAGATGTGATTAAAGAGAATCCACCACTTAACATGCATTCAATAATTTGGATTGGGGCGGTGAGGGGCACAAGACGGAGCCCATTCTCCCTCGCAGATTAGGGAGACTATGAAAGAAAGAGGGCAGTGCCCAATTCCATGAGTAGATCGAAGAGTCAAAGGAGTGATTTATCAGATACACAATGAGACTCTAAGGATACACACTGGCAGAGAAGAGTATTCAAATAATCATGATGGTTGCAGAGAAAGAGCGAGGAGCTATTGGAGCTAAGCATGAAGATTGAGTACTATTAGAGTGTGATTAAGCACAATGATCAACGATTTGGTGTGATATTCCATGTATTTGATGTTTAAGGCTACTAGACCATGTGTATAAGCCTTAATGGTCAATGGGAAGCTCAGTGGATGAAAGAATCATTGTGGTGCTTGTCGTATAATCTATTAAATCACTTGGACAAGGAAATCAGAGTCATTTTGGTTCTTGCTGAAAGAGTTGTTAAACCACCTACACAATAGACTACAAAACCCTATATGCTTTATATGAAAAAAAAAATCAAACCACATAAAAACTTGGTTAAATCTCTTGGAACTAAACAATAACACATTCGGACCTTCAATGAAGCCTTGGGATTGAGCTCAGAGAAGTAAGAGAGTTACTATGGTTCTTAATTCCAGAGATGAGTTGTTAAAACACTAGGCCAACGAAATCCATCTTGTGGGTGTCTACCAAGCTTTGGTGTTAATTTCCCTATGAAAGCATCCCCTTAGACTTTGGATCCAGCTCAGGGGTGGTTAGCTGCAAGAAAGACTACATTATAGATAGCTTATGGTTTGGTCAAGAGTGGTCCCTCCTTCAATTACCAACCAAAATACATTCAGATAAGGATAATTATTTGTGCATATTTGGATTATGGGATGTGATAGTCCTTTTTATGTTATTGATCGGTGTGTGGTCTTATATATTCATGAATGAATTCTTGAGGATCACTTTTATATTCATGATTGACAACTATCTTATGTATATGGTTGTAATGAATGTTTGCACTGTGAAAATTGATTCCATACAATTGCAGGTTGTATCATATGATATTAATGGAATGAATACCAAGTTTTGTGTTGGTGATAACTTAGTTCATGAATGATGTGATAATATGTGGGTTTATGCACACACATATTATTGTTATGATTAAGAACTATAACAATTTTATTGATTAGAGACACATATTTCTTAAAGGATAGTATGTAAATTTCCTTGTGAAAATATGTAGTTTTGTGTATTCCATATTTATGTGATTAATGGATATATGTTTTTGAATATAAATTTAACTAGCTTGAAAGAGGTTGCAATGTTGGATTAATTGAGAATAATTTCCTAGTGTGGTTCTATTGAAAAACTGTGAAGTTAGGTGTTAGGGCTTTTCCCCCTTCCTCTTTGAGAAATTGCATAATAGGTGTTGTGGACACTAGTTCCTTGTACGTCATATCAAGCATAATTTGATTTTCAAGAATTCGAGCCTTTTTTCCTTAGAAACCAAGAAATTTGGTGTTTGGGGTTATCTCCTATATGCCTTGAAAAATTCCCCTTCCTTCCTCTTCTCTCATGCTTCATTGAAATATGGGGATCTAAATTTCAAAAGAGTGACTAATTTTGTAAAAATTTAGATTACTGTCACATTGAATTGTATCCAAGGATCTGAGCTGGAAGGAGGTAGTTTTTTTGGGAACTGGCTTGGAGGAATTCGAGGCATAATTTCCCCTTTTTTTATTGTTTGTATCCAAGAGGTCTGGTTGCGTCGAGAGTCACACACTTATTGGAGGAACAGATGTGCCTAGGCTCGAATAACAACCTCTCTAACCCTCACATGGGGCCTACACAATATAAACAATGTTGGGGTTCCACTCACTACTTTATATAGGTATTAAATCCAGGAATTTGGGGGTGGAAAAAGGTGCACACCTTTCAATAGCCCAAATATAGTTAGAACTAGATTAGTTCTTGGAGTTGTAGAGTTAGATCGCTAGTGGAACCATGTTTTTGTGGAACCCTTCACTAGACTATCTAGGAGTTTGAAAATTTAGGTGGAAAACGCTGCACAATTGCAGAAGCTTGGATTTGGTGAGAGTTGGATACCCTAACATCACGACGGAATATTAACATAGTAGTGTCACTAGGGCTAGATCAAGTACACATGAATGCCACATGATAGTATAAGCGTGATTTGGCTCGAGGGTGGACCCTACCATGAATTCAATGGTTTCATTGCACACTTGAAGATAGTTAGAACTATTTTCAATCAGGATAAAATAACATTGATTGGCCCATAAACATGGAGAGTGTCACCTTCTTCCCCATGGAGTGGTATTTAAACCTCGTGCAAGTTAACCAAGTGAAATCTCGTCATGGCCAAGAAAGATGATCGATATTTATTAAGCCCCCCCACCCTCGTCGAAGGGTCAATGTTTAACGAGAAGGGGGTGATGCAGTTGGGATTGGTGTCAACCCTCTTGTCTCTAATCAATGGGCAAGCTTCACTACAAGGACCCCCTTCCCAAACTCAAACCCACTATTAAGGGGGATCCATGATGCCAATTGTTTGGTCAAAGTTGTTTCATCCCCAACATAGTGCACGATAGGGCAGGTGACTCAAGCAATTGCAATAGTGCCACATGGGCTAGGAAAAGGCCATGTGGAGATCCATGAATTGACGTGGATGCTTCTTATTAATAAAATTAAAATGGGAATAACTTTTGGTCCATAACTTGGATTGAGTTAAATCTTATATCTTTGTAAGTCTCTCAATAACATGATCATAATGTGGCATCAAAATTAAATTCTAGAGGATCACAAAACTAGGCTTTTTCTAGCCCACAACCAAGATAAACTAAGGGGGTGGGAGGTAATGCTACAAGAGACTCACGACCATCCTAGCCCATATCCATTAGGATAGGTCAACAAGGAGGTAGAGATAAAGGTAGCCAAATAGTGCAAAATCAAATTTGTTATCAATGTTGAATGTATTAATGAAGTAGAATTGGATGTAGTTCCATTACATGTATGTGGTATTGTGTTTTGAGTTCCTATATGTACATGAAAAATATGATATTCATGTAGAGAGCCAACTAGCACCACCTCATTAAGGATGGAAAATCCTTCAACATCAACGTGCAGAAGGGCAAGTCAAAATTCTGTTGGTAGGTGTCAACTTGGCCAAAAGGTTGATCAATTGTAGCAAGAAATATGTTTGTTATTTTTAAGAGAAAATAAGTTTTTAGAAGAGTTCATGAGAGCTAATTCATCCCTATAGGGGTTTACTAAGGGACATAAACAACAACTAGAAGGGTTGCTACATGCATATAGGGGTGTGTGGTGAAGTAAAATTACGAATGTGGACACAAACAATTCCTCTACCCCGATAATGGGTCTAGCCACAACCGATACATTCTATGGAATATTTCCTTAGGTTAGAACCAATTAAGAGTGCCTACCTCTTAGTACACTTATCCCGTTTGATGATGTCCTTGCTTTCTCACTCCAACTATCTCTCGTTTCATTCTTCAAACACCTGAACAAATAAACAATAGAAAACAACAACCGTGATAATAGATAAATTGTAATTCAACCTACTTAACAAGTCAAGAAACATTAAGCCATGAACATGTACAATGACACATCATGTGGGAAATCAATCGATAGTTGCATATATATTGAATCAAAAAGAGATTACAACCATTGCCTTGATGTCGCCATTCTCCTCTGAAAAAACCTGGTTCCTACACATTTTTGCTAGCATTCCATGATGGACTCAAAAATGATAGTTTTAAGGCTCTTCGCTTTAAGATTCACACTAAACCAAATTCACACTTCTCCCTCACACAAATAGAGAGCTACAACTATAAATAGCTTTTTGTTTACTCCAAACTTCATTAGCACTAGCACAACCACATTAACACTAGCTTGTGCTTGGGAAAAAGGAGGTTTATATAGCATGAATGGATGGGAGATGGATCCTCTTCTCATGTGAAAATGTCTTATCTCTTGAGGTAGTTCCATTCTTATAGGGGAAAGGAGCCCAAACTGACATCCTCGACCCCATCCGGCCAAACCATTTACCAGACTTATGTAAAGAAGCTTCTAGAGCTGGAAGCTTTGACTCTTTATTTAAAAACTTTCCATAAGCGGACTGGTGCGACTGGAACAAAGCTTAGTCACTCTGGTCAGAGCTAGGGATAGTGTTAATCCCTACGTATCGGCGTGAGGAGGACAAGGTCCATTAGCGCCAGTCTTATAAACTGGGAAAAACAAAAGATTTTGGGGAAATGATACAAAAGGGAATTATTCTGCTCATGAAGAGGGACACAATGAGAGTTGCTTCACGAAGGGAAAGCATGTAGAGTTCACTGTAGAGGTCCTCCAAGATCAAGGAACGGGGAGTACAGGGACAGTGACAAAATGTTGTGTAACAGATACCCCCTAAAGCGTGAAGGTTGAACTAGAATGAGGGATGAAATGCTTTGTGAATTAGTGCGGGGAACCATAGCCTGCCGTCAGAAAACTTGCAAGCAAGTAAAATACATATACATAACTGAAAACCCTGTCAAACAATACATGAATCGTGGTATGGATGCAACCATCTAGAGAATGATCATGAAAATAGATCCAGGCATGGGCACAACCATCCGTTAAAGAGGATCATAATGAAACCAAGGTATGGTCGCAGCCATCCATATAAAAGAGACATGTATATCAACATAACCATGTCACATCACTTCGCAACCTAGACTTTTGTGATCTAAATCTAGGGTCTTGCGCTCCAACATGACCTGATCAAAGTAAAAATCCTAACATATGAATAGATGTGTTGAAATCGAACATGCTAGAAAGTCACTTGATTACTAGTCAATGATGTAAATAGTTAATAAGCGCAAGAGAAACCACCAATAATGACAATGGTCCTCAAGGTACTATCAGCACAATCCATGGAATGTGAATAGAGGAATTGAAGTCGAACACCCATGAGATCACTCGATCGAAAGCCAATGATGGGAACTTGTTGAACTTGTCGTTGAGTGTGAAGAACTTGCCATTAAGGCATGTAAGCTCTAAGGTATTGGAAGGGAGTCTCTCAATCAACTTCTTGGATAATGAGTTGAAGTTGACAGTGATCAACCATGTCGAAGGAGGGCCATAATGTATCCCATATCATCGACACAAGACAAAGGGATGAAAAATGATTTTGGATGATGCAAAGAATCAAAGGTAAATGTAACTGCAGAAGGAAAACTCTTGAACATATCGGCGACACAACTAGAAGTTGGAAGCTTTTGGATCCATAGGATCAATGGTCATGACGACGTGGAAGAGATCAAATGGAACGAAAAAATGAATGGCCCAACCCAGGAAGGTCAACGATACAAAGGAGGATATCCCAACCCGACACGAAGCAAAAAGTGTCATGTTCAAGAGTGAGCTGCTGGCACAACTGATTAGAATTCCAAATTCCCCCCCCCCCCACCATTTCTGGCAGGTACCCCAATTATTTTTTAATCACAAGCTTGAAGGGGATAGCATATGCTTGCACTTTAAGCTCATCCTTCGGACAAATCCGACCTAGTAAGTTTAACGAACCCTAGGAAGGAGAAGCTCATGTTCGTCATGGTGACGAATCCGATATCGTTTAATATTTTAAGGAGTCCAACAAAGGTGTAACTCAACATATTTTTCATGTTTAGAGAGTTTGAAAAAGACAAGGAAAATAAAGCTCCACATGGTCCATTTTCATACATTTGTGTCTCTCAAGCCCAAAAAGGTAGAAAACGATACTTGAGAGAACCACTTGACCATTTCAGTCAAGGAGTACCTTTTTCGTAAATAGTGCATCGCAGCCCGAAAAAGGCGTAAACTTGTACTTGATGCACGACGTTTTGCATTCGTTAACGAGTTCAAAACGACAAGGGCTCAACTATTTTTTTTTTAAGGGTCGAAAAAGAGCTTGAAAGAAGACCCCCCATTTTATTCTCTTTTACGAGTCAAAAGGGAAAAATTACTCGGCAACATTTTCATATGAGTTCTACGAGTCGAGAAAAGAGCTAAAACATGACTTGGAATCATCATTGAACATCCATCACCTGTCTCTGCACAAAAAAGGTAAAGTGCATTATCCAATTCTTGAGGCAAAATAGGTCAAAATATTTACAAAAACTTAATATCTCATGAAATACTGAATAAAAAGGAGAAAAAGTAAATATTTTTTACCATTCACTATTTTACCTTTCTGTGAAAGACCTTTTACTCACTTTTGCCCTAATTGTTCCAGAGTAGATTGCGGGAGATCCGGGAGGTCATTCGTCGAGCCGCCAATTATAGGTAAGAGCCAAAGCCCTAAGCTTCATTTTCATATCATTTATTCCTATTTTTAACCATTTTTTAGATTTTTGAGGGAGGATTTGTTAAAAGTTTTTTGCCCTCGATTGACGCGACTTCCAGACATGGAATCACGTCGGTCGAGGCTAATTAACATGGCCTATCGTGCCATTGACACAACTATTTTTAAAACATCCACGCCAATGCCGTGAATAGGGAAAAAAACCTATTTCCCCTCAAAACCACCATTGGAATTTGAAATTTATGGGTCAAAAATGATTATTGACTTAAATCTATGGTTTTTGCAGGAAAGAATTGTCGAAAATGGTAGATTGGAATGAACATGAGCACGAGGATGTGAAAACCTAGGCACTAAATGATCCAAATTACCTGGATGCTTTGAGGGCTTGTGGGCTCCTCAAATTATTTCTTACACTAGGGATGTGGGCCCAACCTGAGTTACTTCGGTACCTAATTAGTCTCTAGAACATAAATTGGGAAATAGTCGTCATTGGTGACCAAGAGCTGGAGTTAGAAACTTCAAACATATATTTCATCACAAGACTATCCCGGGGAGGGGAACTAGTCAACTTATATGGGTCACAACCGACTGGGGCAAGCATATCCATGTTGCTCACCGAACATTTCCCTGAAGCTCTCAAATCCAAGAGTCGCAAGATTGAGATTTCCATCGTTCAAGATCTCACACTAAGAGTGTTACTGTTGACTATCAATAGAGTGGCGGGGTCCCAAGCAGTGCATGAGACTAACAAGTTGAAATTCCTGTATGCCATTGACTACACATCACTGATAATGTTCAATTGGGCAGAGGCCATAAAGATCAACATAAAACGTCAACTGACCAAAGCTTAGGCGGGGAATTTGAAGCAATTTTTCTTTGGATCTGTGCTAGTGACCTTTTCCTTAGAACGGGTGTCGTTGTTCGACTACCAGTTGACTGAGGTAGATCCTCCCATGCCACGCGACCTGCGGATGGCCCGCTGGAGTCATTTGATTCCCAGGATCACTGGGGGCCAGCACATGTCGTACATGTCTGCCTTCTTTTCATGGCTACGATGATAGAAAATCGTCATGGAGGATTGACCATACAGTGGCACCGAATTTCGTGGAGATCTGGACATGCTGCTACCAGATGGACATGATTTTGACGATGAAGGTAAAAAATGAATTTTTTAATTTTGTGATTTTTTAATTGTTTTTTATATATATGTGTTTATAACATTTCGCTTTGTTAATGCAGATGTTGGACTAGATCGTCCTATTGGGATGTCCCAAATAACCAGTCGCGTTGCCTGCCCGGTTGATGTTGTCGCTCCTTATCAGGAGGGGAGTGACAACAAGGAGGAGATCGTGAGGAAGCTTGAGGGGTTGACTCATGGTATCCCAGAGTATGCTTGGGTAGGAGACATTCCTCGCCAGTTCCAAAGACACACAGAGGGAGTATCAGATCAGATCCGTCGATTGCTGACTCGTTTTGCACGAGCCATGTCATGCTACCACAATCACAATGATGATTAGTTCCTAGGTCCAACATTTACATTTTTTGAGGTACATGCCACAGATATATGAGGCTTGCAAGCCTTCGATGTTATTTTGGACACACATATTATTTTTTGGGGTTTTGATGTATCAAACATTATCACCATCCATCTATATATATAATATAATATATTATATATCTGTTGTATTTTCGTTCTTACTATGATACAAATGATTCGTTTTATCTTTTCACATGTTTCATAAATGTCTATCCAACACATAATTGGCTAACGCATCTCTCAATATATTCATGCGTCTAGGAATATGATGATATGTAATGTAATCAAAATTCCTTTCCAGGAGACAAATATGGAGATGCATTCTTAAGATTTGAGGGTTTCTGATGGAATATGGCCCATTGAGTTGAAGGACGACAAGCTGTGAATCTAGGTTGACAACCAACTCTCAAATGTCGAGAGCAATGGCTTCTAACAATAGTTCGATGACCACAATGTATTCAGAAATGTTGTTAGTTGTATGACCTAAACACATACCTTTAAGATCAATCAACTCACTGTTAGGGTCATAAATAGCCCACGCCAGGGATGATAGGTTCCGAGTACTACAGCAAGCACCATCAACGAAACCGATGTGGGGAGTCACAAACATCTGCAAAGCAAGGAAAACATAGTAAACAGGAAAGTTGTTTGAAAACTAACACACCAAACCACACTGCACAAAAATGAATGACACACTAATGTACACAAGTAACCATGCAAGATGACCTAAGCATAGTACTTCTTGAGAGAGTCCATGCTAGGACTCGGGTAATCAATCAACACAGATGGACATCAGGGTTTTGCCATTGCCGTGACGAGTAAGTGTTGACTCAGCAATATAATTGATTGGAAATCATATAAGGAGTTTCCCCCATGCCCACTAGACGAGGGAGGGTTACGAGTCAACTGGCAACCCCATTGCAAGAATGCACAATTGGTAAAAACTCGGGGAGGGGTAAAAAACTTGAATCCATGAAGGGATAAAGGTGCCTTCAGTTGAAATATCTGGACAATGTTAGGTGAAATTAACATGTCGATAGAGAGATGAGAAGAAAACTCTTCGAGACCAATAGAAGTGACCATTGGGCGAGGCAAGAACGATAAACGTTGATGAATATCGGTCCAAGGTGGTTCCTCGAGAGACATTACTTCCATGATACCTTTGTTAGCAAGAAAAGTCTTGGCTAAGGGATCAAAATATTCCAAAGCACCAAGCCATGGGGATTGAGAATACATATCGAGAGAGATATTAAAAACAGGAGAATCAGAAGATGTGGAACCGAAGGCTGAAACAATTTCCACATAATTGATTTCAACAGGACTAAGTGGCATAACCTTGTCCCAGGTATCAACAAGATCTCGTGAAGGTATGACCCAAGGATCATATTTTATCAAGATCATGTTGACAGAGGCAACACGAGGAGGTGGGAGCAGAAAAATTCCCATTAAGTTAGAATCTTTGAAAAGAGTTTCCCCCACACTCTCATAGGGAGCACCAGTGTGTTTGATGTACGGAACATTTCCATCCGAGGAGGAAGAGGAAAAGAAGGACAGTTGGTCGACAGTGAAAATCTTCCCTTGATGGGCGAAACGAATCACACAGAATAGGGAGGAGGCTACAGCATGCATGGCATGGGTCCAACTCTGGCCGAGTAGAAGATTATAGTTGAGATTAGCGTCAACAATCTCTACCTCGACTTGTATTGTCTTTCCCTCCAGAGTAATGGCACGGTTAGGTAAGACACCGAAGGGTCGCGAATCATGCCCATCGAAAGCTTCCAAAGTGTTCGAGGATTGGTTCAAAGTAGGAGAACTAATGGCCTTATAGCATGTGATTGACATGATGCAGGTAGAAGCACCTTCATCGATGAAAATCCTGTGGATGGTCTTCTCATTGATGATTACCTGAATGATAAAGGAAATCTGATGAGGCAGATGCAGAAAATGGTTCTCTAGATCAAAACATATCAAATTGGAATCGGTGGGATCAATACTCCCGATAACCAACAACAAAAACTTTTGTTGTGATGGGCAGCTTTGGAGCACCTCGAGAGCTGACATAGCTGATGGTGCTTGAGCCAAATCCTCAATAATATCATAGTGCTGAGCGGCTTGGGCATTGGGATTGTACAAGGATTTCCTTAGCACACCTCGATAGGGTGGTCGTATAGCGAAATCAGGGTTAGGGCGCTCGATATGAAAAGGGCCAAAACTCGGGGTAGAAGAAGAATGGGTGGCTTCTTTCTCTTTCCAAACTGTCAGAGTAGGAGTTTGGTAATATTTTTATCTAGTAGCACATTAATAGGCGTACTCATCATGAACACTTGAGATCCTAAGGAAGCAGATGATTGAGGTTGGTCTACCATTTGGGTATGCTAAGACGGAAATGGCTCTTTTAGGACCACTGCGCCCCTTTGAGCAAATGATTAACTTCGAATTGTTGGGGACAATCCTTGGTACAGTGATCCTTCTCACAAATGAGGTAGGGATACTTAGGTTTCCATTGTGAAGATTCACCAGCAGACGATTTAGGGGGACCCTGTTTTAGGGCATCAACCTTACCTTTGCCTTTGCCTTTCTTCTTACCTTTCGAGGATTTGTCTACTGTTGTAGACTGGACAACATGGACCTCTAAGGTTCTACCAGGGCTAGGTGGATTCTAGGAAGAACTATTAGGAACAATTTTTGAGATCGATTTCTGTTTGAAAGAAGATTTAGTAGGCGTATGGGACACTGAACCAATGACTCCATCAACAGGAGGTGTATCCTGTGACTTTGATGTCATGGGATCGGATGATGGATGCGAAGCATCACATCATAACTCATACAAAGTGTCAGACTAAGAGTAAATGAGATCTAAGTATTGGGCACGAGCAATGGCTTTTTCTTCAGTAATGCACCCACCCATAGCTATATCGCGAGCAATTGGTGCCACGAATGACTTAGTGAACCATTCAGTGAGTAACTAATCAGCAATGACGAATTTTATCAGGCAACATCTACATCTCTATTCATGGATGTGATCGGAGATGTGTGTCGCAGTATCTTGTTTAAGCGATGTGAGCAAATAGGTGCTAGTTTCATAGCGACCGGTAGTTGGAAATGCATGAGGAAAGCAATGGCTAAAGAGTTAAAGTCATGGTAAGTACTTCAAGGAAGCTCAATGTACCACTTGGCTAAAACACTTGTGAGGGTTCGTTGGAAAAGATGTAGACAAATGGAATCGTCAATGTAAGAATTCGAAGAGCACCAGAGGTGATATGTCATCACGTGGGCTTGAGGATCTTCTTTTCTTTCCCATCGAATTTCGGACAATTGCTCGGGAACTTGGACGGAACTGGAGGCCAGTGTGGAAAATGAAGAATTGGATCATTCGTAAGTTGAGACACATCTGGAAACTCTAGTGTGGCCAAGAATGGAAATGAGTATTGAAAGGAATTGGAGTTCAGTAAGCCGGTCCAAGCAGAGGAGCCCATCCCTACTAGTAACGATTTTGGCCCCACAGTTGGGGGATTTTGGCCATATGGCATTTGATTCTGCCCCCATTATGGGTTAGCTTGACCATAGGGAGGATTTTGACCTTGAATACCTTGGAACTATCTAGTCATAGGTCGCTGATAAGCAATGTATGGGTTCAGAGGTTGTTGAGCCTATTGACCTTGGACATATGGGTATTGTAACTTTTGTCCTTGAATAGACGAGTGGTGAACCTGTTGCCCCTGAACAAGAGGATTTTGGACCTGGTGCCCTTGAGCATAAGGATTATACACTTTTTTCCCTTGGACATAGGGATTTTGTATCTACTTCCCTTGACCAAAAGGATTATCTACCTGTTGACCTAGGAAATTAGGGTTATGTACCTGTTACCCTTGGCCAAAAGGATTTTGGACCTGTTAGCCTAGGACATTAGGATTTTGGGCTTGCTGCTGTAGGACTTGACCCTGGCCTTGCCCTTGCAAGGGTTGACCTTGCTGATATGTATACAAGGGTTGTTGCTGCCCAGGTTGGTTTTGTTGTTGCAAGGGTTGGCCTTGCGACTGCAAAATTTGTCCCTAGGGTTGCCCTGTGAGGACGTGGGATGGGAGGTTAGTAGAGCATAGTACATCTACTGCTGCATGATTTTCTGCAACTATTGCAAGGGTTGCCTTTGCATTGTTGCAGTTGACCTTGGTGCGGGATCATTTGCCCTTGTTGTTGCGCGAATAGCCCTTGATACAACAAAGGTTTTCCTTGTTGTTGTATAGGTTGTCCTTGTTGTTGCAAGGATACTTGAACAATGCCCAAAAAAATTTCGAACTGAATCTAGCCATAGCCACCCTGGAAAGTGTATGAGCGAGGCTGAATGTACTGCCCAAACTAAGGGGCATAAGTTTGATTAACCATTCCTTGAGAACCATATGGAACATAAGGAGTTTGGTATTGGACTTGAGCCTCATAAGGTTGCTGATATTGGATGTTGCTTGACCCAGACGGACCAATGGGATTTTGAACCTGTTGGTACTAGACATTGCTCGATCTAGCAGGATCAACAGGGTTTTGAATAACGCCAAAAGAAGGTTGGTTCATACCAAGCATGTTAGCCTGTGAGATACTCACTATGGTGGCGCCTGACACCATAGAAACATTCAGATTTTTTGATTGAGGAACTAATAGAGACATTCTTCGAGACCGCTGGTTGAACCGGATGGGTGACTGGGACAGATGATACAAGAGAATTCGGAACGGTGGGTTGCATTGGGACTGAGGTAACGGCCTATTGGGAGGTCGAGTTCGCAATGAACGGATGTGTAATAGGCATGGCGCTGGACGTCCAAATAGAGTTATGGTAAAGTGATGAGGCACTAGGTGTACCTGAAACCAACTGCGCCAAAGACACATAATTAGGCAACAATTCCTGATACATACTTATGGGAATGCTCCTTGTATAGGGGAAACCTTCAAGAGGAAAAGGATGTTCTTCCTCCTCGACAGTGTGTGGAGTAGAAACCTCTAACTCATCCAGAGAGGTGACTGGAGCATCGCCTTCGGGTTCCATATCTAGGAACAAATGACGATGAACAATTGAAGAAGTACGAGGGGATAATTCCAAAGGAACACTCAGCTGATCGTATGGACTGTATGGACACTGCAGTGATATCAAAATAGGGTCAAACAAAGGATTCAGAGGATAGATAACTAGTCCAAGCTTACCGTCAGTGGTTGACAAACTCTCAGGAGTTTGAACGGACTTGTCCGGAGATTCCAGGCCAAAATCAGCAGGTGACCCAGTATCTAAAGTAGGCAGAGGACGTGATGACAAAGGTTGAATGCTTGGAACTATTCCAAGTTCAACACCTTGGTCCTTGAGTGACTCTGGTAATTCAGGAAACAGCTCCTCAGGAAATCTTTTAGACGGGGGAGAGGAAGAGGAACTAGGTGAACCAGATGATTCAGCCACGATGATCTTGTCTTAGTTAACAGAGATAAAATTCAAGGCTTTAAAAGTTTTTTAAGGGAAACTCACGATTTGTTCTAGAAAAGATTAACATGATGTTATAAGATCGTGGGAAATCAATTTATTAAGATGCATAAATAAACTGTTGCTCTTTCATTTTTTAAGAGTTGAGAAAGAAACAAAGATGACTCTATCACTTTCGATTGTAAACGAGCTAAAAAGGACAAGTGCTCGAATGATCTTTTAAGTTTAATGAGTCAAAAAGATCAAATGACTACTTTGGATGATCTAGGAAAAAAGGAATACCAAGAAACTATGAACTGCAGAATACCTCCCGACGAACCGAGAAGTATGGGCTGGTAATATCCCTGAATGTTGTGTTTGGTGTATCACATTTGCAAGGTGGATGACTCGGCTTCCTATGGAAAAGGATTGCAGCCTAGAAGGGTCTCCCATTATATACTCGATGGTACGTGGAGCACAAATCCGTACTAGCGTTGTCTAGTGCTGAATCAAATGACAACTAAAAGGTTTAAAGATGTCAGAACATGTATCTAGCCTAGACCTTTAGATATGATCGTTAGATTTCAAATGCGCCTTAGGTTAATTGAGTTGATTTTAAAGTTTATCTTGAGTTATGTCTTAGTTTTCAAGCCTTAGCTATGCAACTCGAAAAAACCTAAATGCAACTAAATGAGACAAGATCCTTTCAGTTTGATGAATTGCCTACACTAGAGAGGGTAGAAAACACACAATCAAATGCAGACAACCAAGCAACTGAAAACAAAATTATTTTTCACTACTTCACTTTTTGAGAAAATAAACTAATGAAAAATACATTCCAATTCCTAATTTCCTGACAAGTACATTTCTAAAAGTTCTTCCAAAAGAAAAAAGAGTCATTTTTCTTTTCAAATTCCAATGCAATCCTAGTCTTTAATGATGTTGCCTACCATAGCATATTGATGCAACAAACTAGAATTTCATACTTTTTCATGAAACAACGAAATGGAATTTTCACATACAACACTTCAATGAAAAGCTTTTTAAAACAATTAGCTCTTCAAGCAAATGAAAATGCGAAAAGAGAAACTCGTTTAGACTAATGAAACACCGACTTTACCAGAAACAAGACAAGCGATGTGATCCATGTCGGAAAATAAATGTTTAGACAAGCAAACAAAAACTTTTCAAACTTGTGTAATGGAAGTCAGAGCTGTAACAGGACCACAAACAAAATGCGAGTAAATGCACCAACAACTCAACTCATTGAGTTCACAATCAGCTGAATGGATGACAATCTAGATGCCCTAGTGCCACTAACCATCCAATGACCCAAGACATCAAGCGAAAAGATGACAAACCAACAAGCAAACAAACTAAATGAAAAGAAACTTTCTAGTCAAGGAGAAAACGGTCTAAAAGGCTTACAGGGTCGAAATCATGAGAGAAAAACACATTGGCCAAGATTGGGGACAAACCCTAATCTTCACTTACAGGCATCGACATGACTGTCTAACTGACAACAAGCGCCAGAGGGAGGTCGATGCGACTGTTTCTCAGCATATCGCGCTGATCAGTGTGACTGTCAGCGAATTAAGTGTTAGAAAATTAAATATTACGGAGCAATGGAACACATAAAATATTGCAGAAATATAAACACACAAAACAAGAGAGACACAGACATACGTGGTTCACCCAATTTGGGCTACATCCACCTCGAATAGCCAGTCCTTCCTTTCCATTATCCAGTAAAATGAAAAGACACAACCTACAACAAATCTACTGTAATATCCTCTGTTTTCTCTCACAGTCTCACCTCTCTGTTTCTCGCTCACACAGAATACACATCTATCTCACAGCCTCAAATACAATGCCCTCATTCAAAGAGAGGGGTTTCCTTCTAGGGCAAAAAACCCTAAACTAAACATAAGTTCT
>APFE031451917.1:4304-53744 GCA_000404065.3 Pinus taeda | reverse complement strand
ACCCTAAACTAAACATAAGTTCTACCGTCAGATCATCCGCCTAATGAACGGCCCAGATTGACTAGAAATTACTATACTTTTACAAGGAAAATTTACATCTGTTTTTAGCTTCAGGGGCGCTGTCCCCGAACCCCCGCCGGGGGACCCGGACCCCCGTGGGGGGGACAAGTCGCCACCGCGTGGAGGGGTGTACAAAAATTCCTAGGGTATAC
Source organism: Pinus taeda (assembly GCA_000404065.3). NCBI lineage: Eukaryota > Viridiplantae > Streptophyta > Pinopsida > Pinales > Pinaceae > Pinus > Pinus taeda. Next base: position 53,532 of record APFE031451917.1, on the reverse strand, counting down.
ATCCGGCTGAAACAAAGACCTCTGAACAATCATGCTCCACACACAACATTAAGTGTGCTGAGTGAGGGAGCCAAGAAAAAAAAAAAAAACTGGGACCAGATTTGATACTATGAATTTTAAACTCAGACCAATAAGCAAAGGAAAACAAACAGAACTAAAGGGAAAAAGTGGAACTAGAAAAGTTCACACAAAACCATGAAATCTTAAACAAGACAAACAAAAGGATTGGCTCCCTGGTGTGGTCGGCAATTTGTGGTGAAGTAAAACTATGAGTGCATACACAAACAATTCCTCTAGCCCGATAATGGGTCTAGCCACAACCGATACATTCTATGGAAGATTTACTTAGGTTATAACCAATTAATATGGCCTACCTCTTAGTACGCTTATCTTGTTTGATGATGTCCTTTCTTGTTCGCTGCAGCTATCTCTCGTTTCCTTCTTCAAACCCTTGAAACAAGTAAACAATAGAAAACAAAAACTATGATGATAGACAAATTGTAATTCAAACTACTTAACAAGTCAGGAAACATTAAGCCATGAACATGTAATATGACACATCATGTAGGAAATCAACCGATAGTTGCATATATATTGAATCAAGAAGAGATTACAACCATTGTCATGACGTTGCCATTCTCCTCCAACAAAACTGGGTTCCCACACACTTCTGCTAGCATTCCATGATGGCCTCAACAATGATAGTTTTAAGGCTCTTCCCTTTAGGCTTCACACTAAACCAAATTCACACTTCTCCCTCATAAAAATAGAGAGCTAGAACTATGAATAGCTTGATGTTTACTCCAAACTTAATTAGCACTAGCACACCCACATTAACACTAGCTTATGCTTGGGAAAAAGGGAGGTTTATATAGCATGAATGGATGGGAGATGGATCCTCTTCTCATGGGAGAAGGTCTTATTTCTTGAGGTAGTTCCATAAACTGGCATCCTCGACTCCATCTGGCCAAACCATTTTCCAAACTTTCGTTACGAAGCTTCTAGAGTTGGAAGCTTCAACTCTTTATTTAAAAAAAATTCCATAAGAAGACCGACGTGACTAGAACAAAGCTCAATTGCTCCAGTCGGTGCTAGGGACAATATTAATCCCTACATATCGGCACGAGGAGGACAAGGGCCATTAGCACTGGTCTTGTAAACTGGGAAAAACAGAAGATTTTGGGGAAATGGTGAGAAAGGGAATTGTTCTGCTCATGAAGAGGGACACAGTGGGAGTTTCTTCATGAAGGGAAAGCATGTAGGGTTCAATGTAGAGAACCTCCAGGATCAAGGAATAGGGAGTACAGGGAGAGTGATAAAATTTCGTGTAACAGTGTGTTTTCGAGGATCCCAAGGGGCTACCACCCAAGAGGAAACTGGAGCACAAGATCTAGTTGTTTCTGAAATCTCCATTTCCAAACATTTGGTTATACATGTAACCCATTATAGAGGAAAATGAGGTGATGAATCAATTGTAACAACTACTGGAACAAGGTGTCATTCAACCAAGTATCTCATCATGTTTGTCACTCATCATCATTGTTCCAAAGAAGGGTGGGAATTAGCATATGTGTATTGATTAGTAGTTATCCCCTATCTATGAAACATGATTTTTCAAATAAGTTGTAGCAAGCAAAATACTTCACCAAGATAGACTTAAAGTTTGGGTATCACTAAGTTCGAGTCGAAGAAGAAGACACTTGGAAGACCACCTTCAAAACCCAGGAAAGTTTGCATGATTTATTATTCATGTTATTTGGACTATGTAGTGCACCAAATACATTTACAAGGTTAATGAATGATAAATTGTGCCATTTTATAGATACAATTATTATTGTTTACTTTGATGATGTACTAATATACAATGCTACCTGGGAGGAGCACATCTCAAAATTTCATGTAGGTGCTAGAGGCATTAAGGAACCACTAGATACTAGCAAATCTCAAGAAGTGCATGTTTGCACAATAATATCTGGTGTATATGGGATATGTGATTGGTGGGGGAGAGTTGAAGATGAATCCTACCAAGATGGAGGCCATCATGAAGCGGTCGCATCCTAGTAATGTTTTTGAGGTCAAGATTTTCAATGGGGTAGCACTATACCTAAGGAAATGCATAGCCTCGTTTTCAGCAATAGCAACACCACTCCACACCATATCAATTAGCGGTATGAGTTTCTAATGAGGAAAGCATTAGTAGAGGCTATTTGAGGAGTTAAAGAAGAAGATAAGTCAAACATCGTTCAGGCATTACCAAACTTGTATCATCCCTTCAAAGTGGAGATAGATGCAAGTGGATGTACTATGGGAGTTGTCTTGATGCAGTAAGGAAGGCCCATATGCTACCATTATGAAGTATTTCACTGGGAAGTTCTTAACTACTCTACCTATGACAATGACATCTACGCCTTGGTGAAAGTTGGGAAGAAGTCGAAACATTATCTAATGGGAAAGGAGACATTAATCCACACAAATCACTAGCCACTATAGTGCTTGCAAGCCTAGAGTAAGCTACAACACATTAGGCATTACAAGTGGATTGGGTTCCTATATTATTTTCTTTAGTGATCAAGTAAAAACAAGTTGGTCAACATGCTTTCAAGGCCACCCCCATCAAAGATCACAACTTCAGGAACTCTTGTGCACATAGATCTTTTCACCCATGACGCATACACAAAATATTATGACTTCAAGAAGGTGTTTCAATGGTTACAAATCCAAATTCATGTGCACAATTGTGACAACACAATTGACTACATCTTCAAAATGAATTACTCTATAGCTTGGATAAGTTATGTGTTCCTAATGGTGAGTGATTGCAACTGATCAAAGAGGCTCACGGCTCCATGGTTGCAAGGAATTGTAGTGTAGCTAAGACAAAGGCTAACGTGTAGAGGTATGTGTATTGGCTTGTGATGTAAGAAGAGATAGCTAGGATCATAAGAGGATGCCTGATTTAATGTACCAAAAATCCTAGTAATGGGAAATAGGGTCTTGTTAGGATTCCAAGAAACTCTCATAGGTTGTATCTTAGAGATGCCTGGTAACATATAAATTCAACTAGTGTTGTAGGTTTAATGGAAGGAATGATGGTTTGGTTCGAGCCAGATAACCACTTCTACTCTATTCACTCAAGACATGCATGAACACCCCCAGACTACAAGGCTTTAGACCACCAATGCTCACAGTTTTAGATAATAGACGAATATGGAGAATACTAACCACACCAACAGATACACAAGACCATGTGATGGCCGGTTGCAACTAGTAAAGAAACCTGTAAATTTAATCTATTAATGCAAGGACAGGATGATATCTCTCTTGCATTAGATAGAAAGAAACCTGAGCATCTTATTCAGTGATACATTCAACATTATAACGCAGAGATAAGATGGCAGTTATCTAGTGTTAAACATCAAAAGATCAAGAATCACAACATATTAGGCACGAGCTTAGAATCAAAGGAAAATGGACAGTGAGAAGTTAACAAGCAAAAGAAGCTTGCATTAGCTGAAAATGAAGATGAGACGTTGCAAGTGACAAAATATCTATAGTCTCCAGAAGTTGAACCTTACATCAAATGCCAACCCTGATTACATCTTACTTCTGGATATTTATAAGTTTACAATACTAGGGCACTTGGCCGTTCAGATATGGAGTGGTCATAATTGACCACCAACTGTATTTAACCGCTTGATGGAGTCTCTGAATGTGTTTTCTTGCTTCTGTGGGTGAATCCGATCTGTTCAGGTGTTGTGTTGTCCTTTTAGGCTGTTGGAGTGCTCGTACTGGTGGAGTCCATGACTGGTAAATTCAGTTATAGAGTCGTGCTTGTCCTTTTCTCCTTTTGGCCATGCTTTCTGTTAAATATGGTTGTTGGGGGTCTGACTATGAATGATGATGGCGGAGCTGGTCATCTCATTCTTCAAGTAATAGAATGGTAAGAGGACGTGGAATGCATGGGTAGGTGGATGATTTGGGTGAGCGAGAAGAATGACCGTTGGATCGGGGAAATAAACGGCAGAGATGGCTTAAACGGAGGCTATCAGCCGAGGTGAGAGCAGGGTGAGTTGGAGCCGTTGGATCTTCAGCGGACGGATCGGATGGTCATCGAGCGACGAAACTACATGGACGTTTAATGGGCGGGGCGGTTTGGTCAGGTGATAAAGGTTTTCATCACACTGCTTTCGGCCGCTAAGTGGTAAATGCCCGGGGTCGAGCAATTCCACTCATTGATCGACACGTAGTAGCAAATGAAATAGAAAAACCGCTCTTATCGCGTGCTATCGCTCAATCAAATTGTTGGCGCGATGAAAGCAAAGACCGTCAGATCTCAGCGAAGATGATCTGATGGTGGGGAGTGGTAGAGCAAGACGCCTTTATTGGGTGCGACAGGAGCCGTTGGATCGGTGGAGAAGATCAACAACGGGGATGCACTGAGAGTTTTATGAGCGCACGAGGGCATATGGGTATGGTTTTATAGTTTATTTGGGGTTTTACACTTGGGGCTAAGGTCAAGAAGGGGGTTACTTTGTCGGGTTTAGGAGGAAAATAGGGAAACGGAGGTGGTGGAAAGTAAGCAGGGTAGAAGGAAAAGGGAAAATGACCCATGAGGGGCCCCTTTGAAGACACCACCAATCAGGCTGAGCTTTTCTCTAACATTAGAAAGTCAACACTGCATAGCAAGGCTAGCACTGGCTCCTTCTGGGGATGAAATCCTCCCTGTGAGGTTTCAAGAACCGTAGGCCACTGCCTTTCACACAAAAACAAGATTAGAAATATTTCCTAGTGTTCCATTGGGCATGGAGTCTAATTAAGCCTACACTGAAACTTGTAAAAAGAACATATAGACAATGTTGAGGCCTAAAGGCCTTAATTAACATAAACTTTCAAAAACCGCCCATTAACTGGGCCATCAAAAATGTTTTCTCCATAGAGCATTGAATTTACTAGGATCTCCCTGCCTTTCCTTCAGTGCATCACATTGGAGAAAACAGTCACCATACTGAGAATTGACCCTTTCTACCTTTCTATGAAAGGTTCCTTTCTCTTGGTCAATGTGCATATCAGCGAATTCATCAAAGACTTGCAAAGGCCAATTGATTTGATCACCTACCTCAAAAAGTTTAGGGCATTTTACCTTATTAGGTAGAGATGGTTTATATTTCACCCCCTCTCTGTATGCTCTCATCCTTGGATGTTTTTCGTGGAAGATTTTGTACACCTGATGAATAATAAGGGCTTCTATTTACTCAATTGTGTCATTTGTGCCCTAAACAATTAATATAAATGGTGAATCAATGTATTCTTGTGTGGGGGACACAAAGACTTCACCTACTCCTGTAGCTTTCTTAGAACAAGCCCCATCAAATAAGGTGTCTCAAATCTATGGGCCCTCTTCTTCTGTGACCTGGCAAACCGCCTTTTCAGGCTGTGTGGAGACTAACTGGGCAAGCTTCGTAATATCAAGACTGAGATTATCCATGTCAGCCTTGGGCATTGAATTATGGCCAGCTTCAGTGCCTAGGGGGCAATTACGAGGGATTTTATCGTGAACAGACAAAGGAACATAAGATGATGGGGGGCTGACTTCACATTTTTTTATCACTAGGCTGAGAATAACAGCTGGTTAGTCATTTTGCAAATCCACATAGTCAATGGAAGCTTGGATGGTTTTAGGCTTAAGATTTTCAAGGATAGATTTCTTGAGGGACTCATTCTTCACTGGTTCAATCAGAGGCATAGGTATTCTTGGCTTCTGAATTTCTAATTGAAAACTGAAAGAAGAAGGGGACCTGTCAAGGCCTCTTACCTCTATAGATAGAGCTTTGAGGATGATAGGATCAACTGTTGGCTGCTTCTTCTTATGAGCTTGTTGTTCTGCAGGGACAACAACTTCATGAGCAGGAGATTCTTTGACATTATTCATCATAGATGTCAGATCATATTGGTGTTGTTTGACAGCTTGTAGAATAGCTTCACCATCCCATTCTTAGCTGATCTGACCATTGAATAATGACTTCTCATAGGCAGCTTTGGTTAAAAAATGGGCACTGCCCTCGTCTTCCATACCATGGATCTCATCATCTTCTTCAAACTTCTCTTCTTCCATGACTGCATTTTGAAATGGGGTCTTCACCCTTTGGTCTTCATTGGCATCTTTGTTTCTTTGCAAAATCTACAACTGCTCATTTGCTCTTCGATATGGATTTGGATTTGGAAGAGTAAAGGCATTAGGAACCCTTGCTTTCCCTTAATGCTGCTCAACCTTCAGCTTGGAGATTTTAGAGGCTAATGACTCTATCATCTTGGCCATTTTATTGATCTTGGGATCTGAAGATGATTAGGGCTCACCCCTCTGCCTTCTTCTATTAGCATTACCTTTGAGCTTTTCTGTAGCCATGATGTTTGATTCTACTTCCAGGGTTGCATCTTGCATATCAGCGAAAGAAGCACATCTTATTTCTCTCAATAGTAGGCAGGAGTCAACATAAAAGGCATTGGCATAGGTGAGTTTGGTAGAGGTGGGAGTAGGTTTCACTTCAGCTGGTATCTTGCTATACATGTGGTTAAACATTTTATTGAAATCAAATAATGACTCCCCATTTTCCCTTTTCAGGTTGCCAAACTCAATATGGTAATATAGTGGGTCTTTCTTATCTCCCCAATGCTTTAAAAACACATCATTTAATGCTTCAATGTCTACTATAGACCTAGGGGTCAGATCTTTGAACCACTTTCTAGTCTCTCCATCAAGGCTTTGGACAAATACTCTCATCCACACATCATCCTCACCGATATCTAGGTTATCAGCATAGCTATAAAAAGACTCAAGGTGTTCTTCAGCTATTACTCCCTTTGTACCAGTGAACTTAGGCATGTACTTCTGATATTCTCCTACAGGCATGGCATTCAAAGGAACAAGCAAGACCAGGGGTCCATAGCTAGCAGCTATGATTCTCTCCATTTTGGTGGGTGCTTCTGGGTCTGCCATGACTGGGGTAGATGGAAGTGTATTGGCAGTTTGAAAGGTAGGGAGTTGAGAAATGACCGACAGGGCTAAAGGAATATGATGGATTGGAAGGGAGGATTTTTTTAGACTGAGATATAAAGGGGAACTTATTGAACGAGGAGCTCTATGAATCTTTGAGAGTATTTCTTCACTAATAATACTAGGCTCTAAATTTTCAACATGTGCATGCTCAGTCACAAGTCCTTCTTGCAGAGATACATAAGATTGTTTAGGCTTACCTAATCCTGATTCTCCTTTTCATGATATCTTGCGTTGCTTGACAATCTTCTCAGGGTTAGGCACTGGGTCAGCTAGTGATTTCTGAGGATTTCTTTGAGTGTGTCTCACAAACTGAGCCAAAACTATAATGTGGAGTCGCCAAAAGGTTGGTCCTCCAGTAGAGTCGCCAGCTAGATGATCACAACCAAAAATGTGTCCAGACTTTGTCTATCATCAAAGTTGGATCTGTGTGGTTCTGCCAGGGAAGCTGAGCTTCAATCTCCTCTCCCTGGAAACGATGCCAATTATGTTAGGATTCCAAGAAACTCTCCTAGGTTGTATCTCAAATATGCCTAGTAACATATAAATTCAACTATTGTTGCAGGTTTAATGGAAGGAATGATGGTTTGGTTAAGCCAGATAACCACTTCTACTCTATTCACTCTAGCCATGCATGAATACCCCCAGACTACAAGGCTTTAGACCACCAATGCTCACAGTTTTAGATATTAGATGAATATGGAGAATACTAACCACACCAGCAGATACACAAGACCATGTAATGGCCGGCTGCAACTAGTAAAGAAACCTGTAAATCTAATCTATTAATGCAAGGACAGGATAACAGCTCTCCTGCATTAGATAGAAAGAAACCTGAGTATCTTATTTAGTGATACATTCAACATTCTAACGTAGAGATAAGATGACAATTATCTAGTGTTAAACATCAAAAGATCAAGAATCACAGCATATTAGGCACGAGCTTAGAATCAGAGGGTGAGTAGTTAACAACAAAAGAAGCTTACATAAGCTGAAAATGAAGATGAGACGCTACAAGTGACAAAATATCTACAGTCTCCAGAAGTTGAACCTTACATCAAATGCCAACCCTGATTGCATCTTACTTCTGGATATTTATAAGTTTACAATACTAGGGCACTTGGCCGTTTAGATATGGAGGGGTCATAATTGACCACCAACTGCATTTAATCGCCTGATGGAGTCTCTGAACGTGTTTGCTTTCTTCAGTCGGTGAATCCGATCTGTTCAGGTGTTGTGTTGTCCTTTAGGCTGTTGGAGTGCTCGTATCGGTGGAGTCCATGACTGGTAAATTCAGTTACAGAGTCATTCTTGTCATTTTCTCCTTTCAGCCATGCTTTCTGTTAAATATGGTTGTTGGGGGTCTAACTGTGACTGATGATGGCAAAGCTGGTCATCTCCTTCTTCGAGCAATAGAATGGTCAGAGGACGTGGAATGCATGGGTAGGTGGACGATTTGGGTGAGCAAGAAGAATGATCGTCGGATCGGGGAAATAAACGACAGAGATGGCTTCGATGGAGGCTATCAGCCGAGGTGAGAGTGGGGTGAGTTGGAGCTGTTGGATCTTCAGCAGACGGATCCGATGGTCATCAGGCGGCGAAACTGCACAGACGTTTAACGGGTGGGGTGGTTTGGTCGGGTGATAAAGGTTTTCATCGCACTGCTTTCGGGCGCTAAGCGGTAAATGCCCAGGGTCGAGCGATTCCACTCATTGATCGACACGTAGAAGCGGATGAGAGAGAAAAACCACTCTCATTGCACGCTATTGCTCGATCAAATTGCCGGCGCGATGAGAGCAAAGACCGTCAAATCTTAGTGGAGATGCTCTGATGGTGGGGAGTGGTAGAGCGGGTCGCCTTTATCGGGTGCAACAAGAGTCGTTGGATCGACGGGGAAGATCAACGACAGGGATGCAATGAGGGTTTTATGAGCACACGAGGGCATATGGGTATGGTTTATTTGGGGTTTTACACTTGGGGCTAAGGTCAAGAAGGGGGTTAATTTGTCGGGTTTAGGAGGCAAACAGGGAAATGGAGGTGGTGGAGAGTAAGCGGGGTAGAAGGAAAAGGGAAAATGACCCATGAGGTGCCCCTTTGAAGAAACCACCAATCAGGTCGAGCTTTTCTCTGACATTAGAAGTTCATTGATGCATAGCAGGGCTAACAGGTCTATACCATCCCTTACATGTACCTACTTGTCCTTGGGAAAGCATTTCCATGGAATTTGTGGGGGGTTTACCAACAACTAGGAATGGACATGATTACCTATTTGTGGTAATTAACAAGTTCAACAAGATGTGTTTTCTAATTCCCTATAAAAATCTCGTCAATAAGAAAGGAGCGTCAAACTTGTTCTTTGGATAAGTCTGGGTGCACTTTGGGATACTAAGGAGCATCATTTCAAACAAGGACACCCTATAAAAATATCATCAACTAGCAAGAAGCAACAAACTTGTTCATTGGACAAGTCTGGGTGCACTTTGGGATACTAAGGAGCATCATTTCAGACAAGGACATAATATTTTTTAGTGCATTTGGGACTACATTATGGGAGAAGATGGATGAAAATTTGAATAGGTCTACAATATTCCATCCACAGAGAAATGGCTAAACAGAGCTATTCAACAGGACTTTGGTGTAGCTTTTGAAGGGTTACAACCATAAGAATCCAAGGACACTGAATGAAAATATGGTATATATACAACACTCTTATAACAGAAGAGTCCACACTTCTACTAGCAAGTCTCCATTTGAAACTTGTTTAGGATATGTGCCACCTTCACCTTTGGATATTACATATGAATAACATAGAGGAGTGAGGGAGGAGCATACAAGGGATGCCTCTGAGGGTAAAAAAATTGTTAAAAATATTAGGCAGATCCATCTACAAATACATGAGACACTGCAAAAATCACAGGAAAAATAGAAGGCCATGCACAATCATCACAAGGAAAATAAGTCATTCAAGGTGGGAGATAGACTGTTGTTACAATTGAATAAGGAGAGATTACAAGGTCTTGGTAAAAAAATCAAAGCTTTGTGATATGGTCACTTTGAGATACTAGAGGAGGTGGGAGATGATGCCTATAGACTTGGTCTATCCCCATACATGTGCATTTACTTAGTGGTGAATGTGGAGAATATGAAACTCTATGAGTCTTCCATGCTAGATCAGGAAAAGAAACAAGGCTTACCTTCTATAGAGGATTTGGCACCAGATGTTCAAGCAAATTTGGCAGAGGATATAATTTTGTAGATGACCCTAGAACTACAAGATAGGGACAACATGATCTTTGGCATATTCGGTTGAAATGACATCTTTCATGCAAGGGTAAATGGTATACTCAAGAGAAGGTGGAGGAAAAATTTCCTCACATCATTCAGTAGAAGCTTTTGGGGACAAAAAGATTCCCAAATGGGGAGGTGTGATCCAAATTGGATCATTACATGATTTTCCATCTATAATGATGCTTTCAAAGTGGAAAAAATGGAGGAATCAACTCGCAGGACCATTTTTACTAGCAGGCCCTAATTTAGCAAACTGGGTTCTGAAACCTTCCAAAAGCAGTTTGAGGAATCAAATAGAATTTTTTGGGGGTAAAACCTTTTTGCTTAAGCGATGAACTCCCTACACTATTCTACACCTTAATAAGAATAACCTTAATCAGAGTTTGTATGCAAAAGTTATGCCACCTAGAAGCTGACCTTCTTGTTCTGACCACCACCATGATTCAAGTGGATGCCACGTCAGCCCCAATAGTTCATGGAAAAGGAACTAGCCACACGATCACAATGACAAAGACTCTAGAATATTGGATATTTTAACTTTAATTAAGAGTTAAAGGAGTCAATATTAACCACTAATAGGCTATTAGACTATGTTATAATTAGGCCAATAGGAGGAAAAAGGGTTTCATTCTATTTGAGTGCATTTTGTTTCATATATGAGTAAAGTAGTTGAGACTGGATATAGAGAGAGAAAATAGAGATGGTTTGTAGACTATAGCAGCACATGGGTCACAAGTCTCACTTCTTTGTACTTGCATACATTTCCATTCAAAGAAAGAGAGAGCAAAGTGGTCTCACCTTCTAGTTGGGGTTTCTCCCAAAAGGATTTCCTAGGTCATATATTGTGTTATTATGATTGTGACTAATTGTATTTTTGTCCATTCTCTTTTTTCTACATTTTCTATATTATATGCATAAAAAAAATAACTTAATAAATCCATAAGTGTAAAGAAAACAACCCTTATAGTATATATTTCAAGTTTTCAACATAAATTTATCAGAGTTGCGACAAACTGTCGAGTGGAATGTCCATGGCAGTTTACAAATCAAACACTAAGAAATTTGAAGATGAAAATCATTTTCTCTTAGAACGTTCTACATAAATCCACGTTATATCACAATTTAAAAATATTTATTACAATACCAATGCTTCTTAACCATATAACTCATAAAAATCATATGATTTACAAAGCTTCTCTTAAAGTTATTTCAACATAGAGATAAAATTCTAAAGCAAACCAAACAACTCCTTAACATTCTTAAGGTCTACTAATCCAAAGTTAGTATCAGTGGACGACATCATCATCATCATAACCAATGTAAATGTGCAACAAATTGAACCTTTTCCAATGATTCATAATAATATTAGGGAAATTGACATATTTGGTGTGAAATTTGACATGACTAATTTTGGATTCGATGGAATCACAATTTTTTTATGTTAATGTTGAACAATCTAGTTGCAATAAGGGCATTTAAGGGCACTGAATCCATTTCTTTATTAAAAGCATCTCATCAATCAAAAATTTCAAGAAAAGATGTTTTGTTTATTGTCGATGGTGGACAATTTTAGGGGCTAAATTTCATCCATGGACTAAAATTTCATGTTTTTTTTTCCAAAAAAAGATTCACCAATTTCATATTTTATAAAATGATTTGCCCAAACTCTCTAAATAAAAAAATATTTTACTTTTAAAATTCATTAAATTTTCTAAAATCTAAAAAAATCCTTGGAGATTTAAATCTTTTTCACTGTAAACATTTATGAATTCATATTTTAAAAAATGGTTAGGTTCACCAAAATTCTTAAACTTAAAATAAGTATAAATTAACTCTAAAATTTATTTATTTTATTATAATAAATGAATTGACCCATAGTACTATCCATATTAGCGATTTTTAATATTTATCATTAATATTTTATAACTAAATATATATTCCTTGACCTTAGGATTCTTATATATGTATTGTATATATAATTTGAGTAGGCCTAATGGTTAAGAGCATGTGCTTCCTCCTAAAATGTCAGAGGTTCAAAACAAAGGGGGTAGAGTATGTATGTCTTCGTAGACTTAGCAGTCAAATTGATGAGCGGAGGTGGGTCCCTTGTCCCACAAACAAGGGAGTCGCAAACACCAATTTGATATATTGCTTGGACGTGACCTTAACATTGAATAATAATAAGATGAAGCACATTAGTTGGATACTAATAAGATGAACCAAATTAGTTTGTTTAAAACGCGTTAGTGATTTGAAAGATTTATGTGATAGATCCAAAAAAACATATCTTTAAATAACTCTACTCATGAAAACGTTCATTCAATTATAAATATAAATCTTTAAAATCTTACACATATATATACACATATAACTATGAAAGTGATTTAACTTATTATTATTATTCAAACAAAACCACTTCATATGGAATATCTTATAATTTAACTCATTATTATTATTCAAACAAAACCACTTCATGTAGAATATCTTATTATTAATTCATAAAAAACAAGTTTATGATTTTATATCTAAAATCATTAACATATTTTTTAACATTGAAAAAATATATTTAAAAATAATATTATATTATTATAATAATAAATAATTAATATTATTATTCACTTCAAACCCAACCATCATTCTAGTTGCTTACGCGCAGTTGATTCCTTCCAAAACAGTAAAAGTTAAAATAAAATTTTGTCAACGCCAACGACAGCGTTTGATTGTATTGAATGTTTGACGGAAAACGGCTGGAAGGGTATCATTTCGAAACGTAGATGGGTTGGATTACGTTTCTGAAATATTAGGTAATAGAAATCCCACTAAAAAATCATTCAAGCCGTCTTAGCTCAGCTGGTAGAGCGCGTGGCTTTTAACCACGTGGTCGTGGGTTCGATTCCCACAGACGGCGGGGGAGGTAGTCCAAAACAAATATTGCTGGCAATTTCTAACATTGGATTTATTTCTAACATGGATTTACTCCTTGGTATCAAAAGCTTTTTGAATTTTTACCATTATTCTTTTTTAGCCTTTTAGGAAGGTCATATATTCGAACGATACATTTACATGCTGGTGTAAAATATTTTTGAATTTTTACAATTATGCTTTATGTGCCTTTTTAGGAAGGTCTTAGATTCCATGGTTGTACGACTCTTTAATCTCAAACAAAAAATAATAATCAAAGCGTTGTAAAAGCTTTTCTAATTATTACTATTATACTTTATGTGCCTTTTAGGAAGGTTATATATTCTAAATTTTTACTATTATTTTTTATGTGCTTTTTAAGAAGGTAATATACTTTATGATTTAAGTTTTTTTTATGGTTATATAACTTTTTATTTTCAAATAAAAAATAATAATCTAATCATAATATAAGTGGTGAAATAAGGCGAACGGATTTTTTTTTTTTATTTTTTGGTTTTTTTGTTTTATTTTTATTTATTTTTTTTTAAAATGGTTTTTTTCTTAACTACTATTAAGATAACCAGCGATTCAGCTGCCCTTGTAAATCAAAATAAATAAATTCATTGACATGATTCAATCTATTTATTTGGGTAATTAAAGATTTGATATTAAAAACATGTAACATATCATTGATAAGAATGTTACATCCATTTGTGTGACAAGGTAGTATGGACTGTTAGTGATGATGAGTAATGCATGAATTTTTATAAGAAGGTAACATAATTAAAGACAATTTTATCTAACCATGTGTGAAGCACAATTGGTCACAACCGGAAGTAGTTAGCATGTAAGTGTTAAAGGCAATGGAAAACATGGTTGCCAAAAGAATAAAATTAATAAAAAACATAATAAATTGAATAAAATTTGAGCCTAGTGCAAACTCTACTCGTCTCATAATGACAATGTTTGTGATCATATAAAAACAACTTTGTGTAATTGAAGTTGTGTTTCAACTTCAGTAAATATAGGGTCATCATTATGCCTTGGGACAATTTTATGGATAGTTGGTACAACTCAATTAGAGGATAGAAACCATTGATTCAATTTAGAGTAATGGTCCATCGTGCATAAGAGGATCATCATGGTAGAGATTTCCAATCAATGGTGATATGTTGGCTTTGGTCCTTATCTGTTCCTAAGGTATATATTTTTCATGACCAGTGTTTGAATCCCATTTCAAACAAATTGCATATTCTTTCATGGGTTTTTAACCATGTGATTGTGGGCTTAATTCCCACAAATAATGATACATAACCTATACAAGTAAGGAAGGAAAAGATATTATGTTATATAGATTTTATATATTATGTTTTTACATTTTAATTTTACTATTACATTTTAGGTTTCATATTTTAATTCTAATTTTAACATACATTTGTGTGATAAAGTAGCATGAATATGTCAACAATCAAGAATATTGCATACATTTTTACAAGAAGGAAACATAATTATAGACAATGATACCTAACCATGTGTGAAGTGCAATTGGTCGCAACTAGAAGTAGTTAGCACATAATTGTTAAAGGCAAGTGGAAAACATGGTTGCCAAAAGAATAAAATTAATAAAAAAACACAATAAATTGAATAAAATTTGAGTTTAGTGCAAACTCTACTCGTCTCATAATGATGGTATATTGTGATTATATAAAAGCAACTTTTTATAATTGAAATTGTGTTTCAACTTGAGTGAATACGGGGTCATCGTTATGCCTTGGAACAATTTTATGTGTAGTTGGTATAACTCAATCAGAGGATAGAAACCAACGATTCAATTGAGATCAATGGTCCATCGTGCATGAGAGGATCATCATGTCAAAAATTTTCCATCAATGGTGATAAGTTGGCTTTGATCATTGTATTTTCCTAAGGTATATGTGTTCCATAACCCATGCATGAATCCCATTTCAAACAAAATGCATATTCCTTTCATGGGCTTTTAACTAAGTGATTATGGGCTCAATTCCCACAAATGGCAAGACATATATATAAAAGTAAGGAACGAAAAAATACTATGTTACATAGATTTTACTATTCTACATTTTAGGTTTCTACATTATTTTAATTTTACCATTACATTTTAGATTTCATGTTTTAATTCTAATTTTAGTTTAACACTGTCATTGCATTCTACTATTTTTTTAAACCGCAGTGAATCAATAACTCAGTGGAGTAATTTGGGTGAGGCACATGATCAAATCTTCCAACTACCATTATAACACCAATAGTATATCCAACAATCCACAAGCTAGATATACTAATAACTTATGACTTAGTTGTTAAGAATTGACATGAGCGAGAAAAACAAATAGTGGAAAAGGCTTTATGGCATATTATTACACTTTGTATTGACCCCAAAATATGATTTTATAATACACCAATTGGATCATTCTAGATCTAGATCTTGCTGACAACTAATAAGTGGACCTTGAGCATACCTCATTGACGATAAGGTTTATAACTCATGTCTATGTGGTCTTGGACTTTGTAATTATCTAGGAACTTACAATCTAACATTCAACCCTTAATTACAAGTCAATAAGCATACTAATATTTTTTTTCATCTTCAATCCAAAACTATTGAATTGAGCTCTAATGGAGATATTCTTGAACAAAAGGGATAGTTGATATGTTTGAACATTCCCAATGAATAATTGAAATTACTATTGTTGAGGAGACTAGTTACTAGGTTGGACTTCCTAAATGATGATTAAAATCGATTGACTAATTATACTTTGAATATTGAAGCCTGATATCTGATATTCACTCATGTTAGGTGCAAGGTGAGAATTTTTCCAATAGAGTATTCTTGAAAGGATCCAAGTTAGAGCTTTGGATTATTTAGTTGGTCCTTTTATTTGTTGACTACTAAACATGTTTACTTCATTTGGTGGTTTTTCTAGTTGACCATTAACCATCTTCCTTTGAAACTAATGGTTTATGTTCTACCACCAAGCAATATGTTTTGAATAATGTGATGGTTTTTGGATGACTGCTAACCAATCTACTTGAATAATGTGGTGGTTTTTGGTTTACCAGTAACCATTTTGACTTGAATAATGTGGTGGTTTTGGATGACCACTAACCAACTTGATTTGAATAATGTGGTGGAATTTGGTTTACCACTAATTATTTTCCATTTTATCAAGTTGTGCCCCCTTAAAGGTATAAGAGAGTTTCTTGTTTATCATTATGTAAGAGAGGTGTGGAAAGTACCATTTTTAACTTTAGAGAACATATAGAATTGTGTCTTGTTCATGCCCAAAATCATCTTGAATAGTTGCTTGATAACTTCAACTTTTGCCTTTTTTTAGTCTTAATCTTTGCCTTCATTAGTCAGCAATACTAATGGAACTACCTTACTTGTAGATTCCATCTCCAAGAATTTATCAATCCATAATTAACTATGTTCTTAGCATTTTTCTACGCTTGACATTTTTCTAACAAGTGATTTTCTTCCCACAATAAATACAAGGATGGAGATCAAAACATTGGCTCTCCATGTGACTAACTCTTTGACAATGTTGGCATTTGTTTTCAAAATTTTGGACATCTTCAAGAAAACTTGCAGTTACAAACTAAACTAGGTTGGAGTAATCTAGGATATTCAAGTTGTTTCTTTTGTCATATCACAAGACATGCTGATTTATATTGAATGATATCCCTTCCTAAGGATTTAAAAATATCCTGGAAAGACCATTTGGTTTTTCTTTTGCCTATTAACATTTTTTATTGATTCTACAATTGTAATTATGTGATTTTTCTTATGACTCATCTTCATTCATTGTTTCCCTCATTTGTTTATTGTATGATTCCATTAGGTCCTCTATATCACATTGTGTGTCACAAATTACATCAACCTTTTGTATTATTTCATCTATATCACATGACACATCAAACATTTGGATAAGATATTTTGTATCATATGTTGCATCAATCATATTTAGTATCTCCTGTGTGTTGCAACTTACATCAACTTTCTAAATGAGTTCATATGTATCACAAATTGCATTTTTTTGTAGGAGATCCTATGTGTCACAAATTGCATCAACCTTGGATGTACATGTTGCATCAAGCATGTTATCAATTTGACCTTTTCTTTTATCATAATCTTATTTGAAGTGCATCAATCAATTGATCCTTCATATCTAGGTCACTTTGAAGATTATTTTCCAATTGTATTTTTTTCCCAAAAGAAAAATCACAATTTTATTATTGAAAACAAAATTACATGTTGCAGATGTTATGACGCATTCCATTGGCAAGTCAATGACTGCTGATCGGTTTTCATGAAAGCAAAAAATAATGTACAAATGGGGAGAAAAATCATGCTTTTCTCCCTTTTTTTCTTTTCAACCTTGTGTCACTCCCCTTAAGTCGGCATCAAATATACAAGTGCAAGCGAAGTGTCAGCCATAGGTCGAGGGTTGTCTTTATCAGAATCTGAGTTGTTTGATGTATGTTGTCATTTGGATCCACTAGTATCCATTGTTTCTGGTATCTTTTTTAGTTGCGAGTTCATCATATCTTGGGGATTTAATTCCTCTTATTCTGGTTCTTTGTTCATCTAATTGTTCTCGTTGGGTATGGGATGTTCCACATTAGCTTCCTCCTCCTCATCGGAGACTAGTGGAGGAAATTTCCATCCCTTGGATTGTTTCCTTGTTTTCTTCTTTCTATGAGTATATTTTTTGGCTTTTGGGCATGTATTATGTAGATGTCATGTTTGTCGACAAATTTTGCATCTGAATGTTGTATTTTCATAATCTAGTATCTGTGTCCAACACCTATGTTTATGCTTCAGTTGTATTTGGTCTGGCAAGCCTTTGTTGAGATCTACTTCCACGCAAATTCATGTGAATGTGAAAATTCTTTCATCTAGTCTTTGTATGTCCATTTTAATATAACACCCAATGTTGTTACCAATACCTGCAAGGAATTGTTGGTTCCAAAGATGTAATGGGAGATTGTGCAAGAAAACCCAAACTGGCATCCTGGAAACAACCATTATATTTACATCAAATTCTAGAAACCATGGTGTGATGAAGAGACTCGTGGATCCCCAGAACCATGGTCCTTCCCGTAACATAGTGTCTCTAGCCTCTGTTGAAGGGAAATTTACAATGAAGAAACCCTTGGAATAGAGGTGAATTTCACATTGAGTAGTCCAGTTTGTGAAAAACCAATGAAAGAGCTCAACAAGTTTGGGCCAAAATAGTTGAATCTACATATTATAGCTTGTTTTTCAAATGTAATACAATGCTCATCTATTTTTGGTATATCTATGTTTAATCTGGGGTATAATTTAGTTGCTCCATAATATATGGACAAGGTTTGGTTCCAGCTTGCTTTGGTGTTGTTGTAGGTGTATTTTTCCCCTGGAGGATGTTCTTGAAAGATAGTCGTCCATTTTTATGCTTCTGATGTGTTTCTGTGTTTTTTGTTAAGATACTCCCAATGCCTCCTCCGGAATAATTTGTTTTATTGTAGTCTGTCACGCCACCTCTCAGCCTCAGATTGAGTGTTATGGTAGACACAGGTAAGATATTGTAATCCATGAGGGGCCTGGAGTCCTGGAGTGCTCTGCCCCCAAAAAGAAGATGTTGTACTTGCTGAAAAATGTGCAACAAAAGATGTTAAATTTAGAATGTGCTAAAAATAG
This sequence comes from Pinus taeda, assembly GCA_000404065.3. Taxonomy (NCBI): domain Eukaryota; kingdom Viridiplantae; phylum Streptophyta; class Pinopsida; order Pinales; family Pinaceae; genus Pinus; species Pinus taeda. The sequence continues at coordinate 34,573 of APFE031451917.1, read as the reverse complement.
ACCTGTTAAAAATAGAATGTCTAAAAATAGCAGTTTGGCTAGTGAGGTGATTGGCCACATTGGGTGAGAGGTGAAACTGCTAAAAATAGAAAGTTCTAAAAATAGCATTTCTGGGTCCCTTCCTATTTATAGTAGTCCCTAGTCTATCTATAAGAAAGTAAAATAATTTTGGTCCTAAACAGCAGTTTGAAAAAATAATTAAATTAATTCAGTTGAGTTAATTAATTAAGAAATTGAATTTGAAGTCTTTGTGAGCATGCCAGAGTTTCCTCCACTGATTGAGGGAATAAGTATGAGTTCTATAATGAGAGAATGAGTTGACTTAGTTCTAACTAGTCAAGTCCAATTAGATTATTTTAACAAGTTGTTAAAATAATAAAATATAGTTGGTTAATGCTTGCATGCATGTGACAACTATTATTTTAGATAACTGAGGTTTCACTCATGGATAAGTATTGCATGTCAGTTCTGTCAGAGACCCAGTTGAGATCAGATGTGGGACAATGTACTATCAGATGCTTAACTATTTCTAGTAAGTAGTTTTTGCATGGTTGAGGAACTAGTGTTCTCAAGGAATACGTAGTTGGACCATTGGTTGTTTTTGGTATGTTGGAATTAATAGCATATGCTTTTGCTATTATTTCCTAAGCAAACTACGTAAGGACCATAGGGAAAGCCTATATAAACAGGGGTTGGGTGGTTCATGAGACATATCTTCATATCTTCTTAGTTCATTGAGAACTGAATAGCTTGAGAGCTAATTCTTCGTGTATTGTGAAGATGATTTCCACTTGATTGATAATACATGGTTGGGGTTTTATGCTGGTGCTTTCCCCTAGATATATCTTGTGTTATGTGTGATTAATTCTCTTGATCAGTTATGCATGTTTCTACTTGATGTTGCTCATGATTTCGTTTATGCTTCCGCTTAATGTTTTGTAGAAGTAGAACAAGTATTATGCTTTAGGACATTGCATATATCAGTTTGTTCTACATGTGAAATTTCTACATGGTATCAGAGCACAGGTGATCAAGCAAGAACAATATACTGAGAGGAGATTTCAAAGTTTTGAGTTTTGGGCCAAGAGTTTGTAGAGCAAATCTGAAAATTTCTGTACAAAATTTTCAGAAATAAATAGCAGATTTGGATTCCTTGCTGAAAAATACCCAAAAAACAAAAAAAATCAGTTGAATCGGAGTTCGGATGAGGGAGATATCGCTAATTTAAAATCAGCTCCTTTTCTAGAAAATTTCGTGACAGCGGGAAAGTGGAAATAGATTGGTCTGCTAGCCAAGAACCTATATGCACTTGAGGTAAAAGATGCATGCAAAGCCTTGAGGAGCAAGGCAAAAGTTATAGACTTGGTGGTTGAGAGGGAGGGTATATTACCTCTCAACATGCAGAGCCAGAAGAAGTCTCAGACGATTGTGGAGGAGCCACGATTGGTGCAACAACTTCAGGAGGTTGTGGAGCAACCACAACAAGGGAAGCTAAGTGGAGATCGAGTAGAGACATCTACTCATGCAGAGACCTCCAGTAGGGGGAAACTTTGAGCCAAGTGGGCTGAGGAATCACATGCAGCCATACCTCTAGGGAGGAGGTGGGGGCGATATAGAGTGATCGTCCCAAGGAGGAGGGGTAGGATCCTTGAGGTACCCAACCTCTTGGATGAGACCTTGCTACAAGAGCCCCGATGTAGAGTAGCAGGAACTGACTAATTGGGTAGAGACAGATGCGGATGGAGCGGGAATCCCAGGACAACACATAGCTAGCAGGCTACAACAATGCGAGAGGCACAAGTTTTTTTCACAGTGCTAGGTGCCACAGAGAGGTGTGCAATGGTGCGAGATGCATGGAGATGTTGCAGTAGCATAGATGTTAGAGAGGGAGCACTTTCCAGCAGCAGGTAGGGCTTCAGTATCAGAGTATGTTCCTAGCCCAACAGAGTGGTCAGTTGGGAGTGTGTTTGTTGTTGGAGCAAGTGGATCGGGTAGATGTGTTACATGCAGAACATTCCAGAGTTACAGGATCGGGTTCGAGAGAAATCCTTTCTTGTTGAGAGGGAGTGTTGAAAAATGTGCAACAAGAAATGTTAAATTTAGAATGTGCTAAAAATAGACATGCTAAAAATAACATGTCTAAAAATAGCTTGTCTAAAAATAGCAGTTTGGCTGGTGAGGTCATTGGCCACATTGGGTGAGAGGTGAAACTGCTAAAAATAACATTTCTAGGTCCCTTCCTATTTATAGCAGTCCTTAGTCTATCTATAGGAAGTAAAATTAATTTTGGTTTTAATAGCAATTTGAAATATTAATTAATTAATTCAGTTGAGTTAATTAATTAAGGAAATTCGAATTTGAAGTCTTTGTGAGCATGCACATGAGTTTCCTCCACTGATTTAGGGAATAAGCATGAGTTCTATAATGAAAGAATATGTTGACTTAGTTCTAACTAGTCAACTCTAGTTAGATTATTTTAATAAGTTGTTAAAATAATAAAATATAGTTGGTTAATGCTTGCATGCATGTGACAACTATTATTTTAGATAACTGAGGATTCACTCATGGATAACTGTTGCATGTCAGTTCTGTCAAAGACCTAGTTGAGATCAGATGTGGGATAGTGTACTATCAGATGCTAGGATATTTCTAGTAAGTATTCCTTGCATAAGGAAGAAATCTATTTTCTTCTATGAATACGTAGGTGGACCTGAGGTGACGGCAGGTATGATTAGGCCAATTTTCAGCCTATATAATGAGGCCTAGGTAGTCCATGATTTTCATCTTCTGATTGAAGATCATTAGGATCTTCTGATTACATAGAGAGCAGGATAGCTATTGAGCTGATTCTTTTTGTATGTTGTTGAGGATCTCCACTTGATTGATAATACATGGTTGAGGTTTTATGTTGGTGTTTTCCCCTGGATATATCTTGTGTTATGTGTGATTATTTCTCTTGATCAGTTATGCATGTTTCTACTTGATGTTGCTCATGAATTTGATTATGCTTCTGCTTAATGTTTTGTAGAAGTAGAACAAGTCTTATGCTTTAGGACATTGCATATATCGGTTTGTTCTATAGGTGAAATTTCTACAATACATAAACAACTAGGGCTTCCTGGAGATTAAACCACCTTAACCTTTAGGCTACTGTGATCCCACCAAAATCAGTCAAGTGATCACTAATCCCAAAACAAGCTTGGATGCCTCAGAATTTATTCACTAATATCTTGAGGAATTTTCCTATATCCACCCACTTGTCAAGGGATTCTTGGATATTAAACCACCTCCACCCCCACCCCTTGGGAATTTTCTTGAGACCACCTCACCCAGTTCCAAAACCATCCGGGAATCCAAATCTTAACCAATTGAAAGAACCCCATCACACCATGGCCATTCGGAAATTGCAAGGCAAGATTGAAACCACTGTAACACCTAGAAAAATCCATGCCATTGACAGCAAGAGAACCAAATACACGCATGCACGTTCCATGAATTCACAAACTAGCTAGGAAATCACACATGCAAGCTATGATAAATTGGATAAAAGCTTGCATAAAGACTGTCTCCTTTGCTATAATGATAAATGGTTCACTCGTAGATTATTTCTAAATCTCCATAGGACTAGGACAAGGTTGCACTTTGTCTCATCTATTGTTCCTCATCATTATAGATGTCATGTCCAGAAAACTTACTTGTGCTCGTGATCACGGTCTCATATCTAGATGCAAAATCGTTGATAGGGCCCCCCTCTCCCATTTAATGTATGTGGACAACGTGCTCACAATTGGAAAATCAAACCCTTAAAAAAACCCATGTTATCTTCAACACCCTCTCTGATTTTAGACTCGCCTCAGGTCTTCTCATGAACCAATTAAAATCTAATCTAATCTCCAGTGAGGCTAATGCAGACGGGATCAGGGAGATTTCCAATATCTTCTGGGTAAAATTCACTCACTTGGACAATTGTTTCACTTGGGATTTTCCCTTAAACCAAATGGATACAAAAACAAGGACTGGGACTGGCTTCTTGACAAAATTGGTAAGTGACTAAAACAATGATCTCATCGTTGGATCTCTTTGGTAGGGCATCTTATTCTTGTCAAGTATGTTCTACACAACATTCCCATCTACTGGATGCACATTTTCAGACTTCCCAAAGGAGTTGTCTATAATCTCAATGCCATTATCTCAAGTTTCATATGGGCTGGCACAAAACTGAAACACAAATATTGTTGAAGAATGTACCTAGGTTTGGTCATCATAATTGTATTTAAGTCATAATGAAATGTATTATCAAAAGAAAGAAAAAGGAATTATTATTATTATTATTACTATTATTATTATGACTTTTTAAAGCATGGGTTTCATGTGTGGGCCATCATGTTTTAGGTCAAATTCCCCATTGAGGACTTCTAGGTTTTATATTAAGTCCTTAGAGTCATTGTACATTTAAAGAGACCCTTTTTGGATTGTTGAGTCATGTAAAAAGAATTATTATTGAGTAAAATATGTAATTTTTCACCTCCACACCAAGTCGAACCTTACCTAATCAAGTTAGCCTACATGAGGGTAAATCAAACTCCAAAAAACGGTATATATAGAGTGCAACTCGATTCATTTGGAGGGGACAATCTCACAAGTTCAATATACAAGAAGAATAAGCAGAAAAAATGTGAAATTCCTAGAGAAGAATAAGTATTGTTGGAAGGTCGATTTTTTGGGTCATCTCTCTCTCACGTGTGAATTTGTTGGGTTACTTCTGGAAAGTCAAAGTACTGCATCAAGATCGAACTTCTTTTGTTGTTGGGTAGAAGTTTTGTTGTTGGGGAGGTCAAAATTATGTTGCTGCAAGATCAAAGTGCTAGGTCAAAGTTGTTGCTAGAAGGTCATCATCTACAAAAGTAAGGAATGGCTAACTTGGTGATTGGAGGAAGTTTGTGTTTAGATCAAGGAGTCTTGGATCATTTGTAAAACTAATAAAGGAAGAGTTGTTGATTGGGTTTTCCCCTAGATAGGGGTTTTTCCCTGGCGATCCACCTATATCTAGTGTCTTTGATCTTTGTGTTTTTATTTTGGTAATTTCTTGATGAACTAAGGTAAAAGAACATAAGAGAGTTAATAAGAACATAAGAATATCACAAGTAATTATCAACATAAAGAAAATATTTCTGCCTTTCTGATTTTCCAACATGGTTTCAAAGCTAAGGTGAAGAAGAAGGAAAAAGGAAGCCTGAAGATCTATTGAAAGGAGAAGTTTTAAGAAGTTTGAATAAGGGTAATAAAAGAAAAGGATCATATAAGAATTCAAGCCTAATATCTTCAAGAACAATGTCTAACTCAATGAAGGGAGAAAAGAAATTAAAAGGAGCATCCAGTTATAGGGCATGGAAAAAGAAGATAGATCTCATCCTCAAGAAGAATAAAGTATTGGATTTAGTCAGAGTAAAGAAGCCTACAATTGAGTCAAGTGATGCAGAAAATGAAATATTAAGAGAAATAGAGATATTGGCCATGACCCTAATGGTGGATGGAATAAAGGATAACCTCATCTCATATATATCCAACATAGATTCCGCTCAAGATATGTACGAGGCCTTATCCAAATTATTCACAATCAAGAATCTTGGTTAAATTTCAAGTCTTAAGAATGAACTAAGAACTATAAATATGTCAAAGGAAGACATTGTGGCATCCTTCTTTGTAAGAATAGTTAGAATCAGAGATGAACTCTAGGCAATAGTTGAGATAGTACCTGAAAAGGAGCTTGTAATCACTACACTTCTAGAATTACCAACATCTTGGAGTGCCTTTTCATCAGGTCTCAGCAGTTGGAAGGAACATTCGAACAATTATGGAATGCATGTAGTCAAGAAGAAGTCAAGATTTCATTAGTAAGAAATAAAGAGAATGAAGAAGAGAAAATTTCAACTGTCTATTCCGCTCATCACAAGAACAAAGGAACCTTCAAAAAATATAAAGGGCTTAGAAGGAAGATAAACCTATCCAAGGTTGAATGCTACAAATTTCATAAGATGGGTCACTATAGAAGAAATTATCTTCAGAATCCGAGAAATAAGAAGAGAGAAAAGGAACATGAAAATGTTGTTGATGAAGGACCACCAAAGAAGAACAAGTCAGAAGAATCCAAAGTCAAAGACTTATTTTCTAAGCACTCTTAGGGACTCTATCCCCTATATATCCTTCTACTCTAAAGTTTTGAAATGTCTTTTTTTGTACTTTGATTTTTAGTACTTATAGGTTTAACATGCTTTGGAAAAAACTTTTGAATTGTTTGTGAAAGTTGTTGGTATCCCTCAAGATTGGATTAAGAGGGAGCCCTCACCATTTTTCCAAAGATAAGTATCTTACTTTTTGTATTATCTTTTTGGTTTTCCTTTTCCTATCTAAATGTGTTTGTATTAGATGTTAATAACATTTCTTTTCATATTTTCCTTGTCTAAGAAAATCTTGATGACATGCTTAAGGGTTATGGAGAAGAACTCACTAGACAAAGCATGATAGAAGTTCTATTGGAATTGATGTCCTATAAGGTTTTTCAAGAAAACAACTTAAAGGTATATTTTAGACCATAATTCTTGTTCTCTTTGTGATAAAGGTATATTCATTCATTCTAATAAATCTGCTTTACATTACTAACAAGTGTTATGTCTACGACTTTTGAATCGTAAAGATTCTTATTTGGGAGATTAATCATTAGATTGAATCTACCCCCATTAAAATCGTCATATTTGTGGAACCATAAAATGTTCTTTGTAAAACCCTAACCTAAGGGAATGTCAATGTGAAAAACCCTAGTCTACTTAGTGTTACTGATGAAATCTAGAAAACACTATTATTTTGATGTTTGGGGTTTTGTTAGTAATGCCATGTTTTGAGTCTTAGTATTGTTATGGAAACCCTATTCCTTTAGGGTTGTGTATTCCTATAACTTGAGGTTTTGGTGAACTAGGGTTTATGAACAAAACCCTTATATATCAAGAGTAAGCTCCTAGGAATAAAACCCTAGGTGTATGTTTGTCTGTCTGATCAAAACCCTAGCCTAATCAAGTTCATTATATGTATGACTTTAAATGTATTTATATTTGTGTCTTGGGTTTGTCCAATATATGTTATGATATGCTTGTGCATGATCATCCTATATAGATATATGTGCTAACCTAATTGTTGATTCTCATAGTATGTAAATCATAGGGCTTGTAACTAAATCCTAGTAGAAGTTTGACATTCTAGGATATGGTAATATTGTTTCCATTATGATAAAATCTAGGGTTTACAACAAACTCTAGTAGAAGTTGGTCATTTAGATGAAACCTTAGATTGTGTTGTGATTGGTTTTGATTGTTGACATCTAGGCTTAATGTGTCTAAGATATGAATTCTAAAATTGTTAGATGCATTGTAAGTGTTCTTGTTTGAATTGCTTCTAGAGTTTGCAATATATTATAGTAGAGTATGTCATATCTCTGGAAGAAATATTGAGGCCCTAGATATAATGAGACTGGTAACTTGATTGAGTTACTGATGTGATCTAGGGTTTATAACCTAACCCGAAATTGAAGATTAAAGTATGTGTCTCTTGTTGATTATGAACCTAACTAAATTCAGGTATTTGATGTATAAATTCTGATGCTTCCATTATGATTTTGATATGGTGATCTTCATAAATATGTATTTGGTTGTATTTGTTGTCTAATTTGTGCAAGTGCATAATCTTCAAGATGATGGCGGTGTTCATTAGTAAAATTGATTTGATTGATAAGCATGATGAAGAAAGTTATATGAATGATGATGATCAAGATGACTTTGATAAGAAGGATGGAAGCCATGAAAGATTCTCCGATGCTATGGAAAAGAAGTTGATCTCCCTAAGTTAAGAGGGAGTATACATAAAATAAAGGGTATATCTCCCAAGTTGAAAGGGAGGACATATTGTAGTCATGATGGACACTTTGAAGAAGAAATTGGAGAATGTATATTGAGGTGTTGCCGAAAGAAGAAAAGAAGGATTTGGCTGTAGAATATGTTGTTGCATGTGAAGTAGGAAAGGAAGTTGTATGATTGAGGAAACCTTTATCAAGATTTGTTTGGGAAGCCTCTAAGTCCTATTGTGATAAATTGTGAAGCAGCATCAAGATGATTGAAAACCCTGAAGGTTTGTATTTACTTATGTGTAAGGTTGTTACCGATTTGAGTTGTGATTGTTCAAATAAATCTCTCGAAGTTTTGGAGGCATGCTCAATGATACCGATCTATTTGATCAAGAGAGACTTGATGTGTTGAGGCATTGTGTATGCCTGAGAGGACCTCTAGTCGGCATGTGTGTTGATGTCTAGTTCCCGAAGAAAGGAGGGTGGCGTTGGTCATATAGCTCTGACCTTTCATTGTGCACCTAGTTCCCTGGGTTGATGGTTAGAAAGTAAGCCTAATGATACCTAGAGAGGTTGAAAGCTTTAGTCCATCTTAGTCCCACCCGGATAGATTTCCCTAGTCAAGAATCTAGTTTGTGGCACTATGTGTTCCTAAACTCTTCATGGTTCATGTGTTTTGAGATCTTCCGTGTACTTGAATATGTATTATGAATACCTCCCTAGTTAAGAGGGAGTGTTGAAGAATGTAACTAAGTTCGGTCTTCATAATTGTATTTGAGTCATAATGAAATGTATTTATCAGAAGAAAGTTTAAGGAATTATTATTATCATTATTATTATTTTGATGTATTAAAGCATGGGTTTCATGATTATATCATCGTGTTTTAGGTAAAAGTCCCCATTGAGAACTTATAGGTTTTATATTAAGACATTAGAGTCATTGTCCATTTAAAGAGACCCTTCTTGGACTTTTGAATCATGTAAAAAGAATTATTTTTGAGTAAGACATGTAATTTTTCACCTCCACGCCAAGTTGGCCCTTACTTGTCGGCCTACATGAGGGTAAATGAAAATCCAAAAAAGGCTATATATGGAGGGAAATTTGATTCGTTTGGAGGAGACAATCTCACAAGTTTGATATACAAGAAAAAAAAGTGAAAAATTCCTAGAGAAGAAGAAGTATTGCTAGAAGGTCGAATTTATGGGTCATCTCCCTCTCACACGTGTGAATTTGTTGGGTTGCTTCTAGAAGTTCTAAGCACTGCATTAGGATCAAAGTTTTTTTTTTTTGTTGGGTCGAAATTATGTTGTTGCAAGATCGAAGTGTTAGGTCAAAGTTATTGTTGGAAGGTCATCATTTACAAAAGTAAGGAAGGGTTTACTTGGTGATTGGAGGAAGTTTGTGTCTAGGTCAAAGAGTATGGGATCATCTCGTGAAACTAATAAAGGAAGAGTTCTTGAATGGGTTTTTCCCTAGATAGGGGTTTTTCGTTGGTTGTCTGCCTACATCTGTTGTCTTTGATCTTCATGTTATGGCTTTGTTAATTGCTTGATGAACTAAGTTACAAGAAGAACATAAGAATATCACAAGTAACATAAGAATATCACAAGTAATTATTAACATAGAGAAAATCTTTTTGCCTTTCTGATTTTCCAACAAATTTCATCTTGCCAATTTGGAGATGCCCAACCTTATAGTCAAATAAGACAGATGGGGACTCTTGGACATTACCTCCTTCAACTTAGCACTTCTTCTTTAAAACTTTTAGAAAGCAATTTGTAATGATGGTCTATGGAATTGAATGATCAAGTCAAAATACCTCCAGAATGGAGACCTCATCGGTTGGATTCGTGCTAGTGCTTCGGATCCTCCCAACTGCTCGATATCATGGCACAACATCCTCCTCACCAAGCATTGGATTTTTGGGAATCTGAAATGGTATGTTGGTTCAGGGTGGACCCACCCCAAATATTGGACTGGACACCCTCTTTGGCTTAGTAGGTCCACATATATTATCCCCTCCTCTCATTAATTTTTTGCATAATCAATGTTTTTTTGTGATACATGACATAGAAAATGAATATCTCTCCTCTCCTACAATTATGTTAGGTAAACTTGACTTGGGATAGAGTCAAAGTTGACCAGGTTAAACAGTGTTGGCTTTTGGGGCACATGGTATTGTGCACCCATGGTATTCTGCCCGTGGTATTATATGTAATGGAGCCTATAAAAGGCTGGAAGAACTTCATTGTAATGCAAGACCTGGAGGTGAGCGGTGAAGGCTCACTTGGTTGAATTGGCCAGGGTTTTGGCCAATGCTAATAAGATCTTATTAGGTTGGGTTTTTCCCCAGATTTGGGGTTTTCCCGGATAAACATGTGTGTTTATGTGTTTATGGTTGTTGCTGGTTATTTTTATATTTGTTTCTCTCAATAATTCTCCATAATTAATTTGTGTTCTCAGGTAAATTTCTTAACAATTGGTATCAGAGCCATGGTTGAGAGTTTGGGCTTCGAATGTATGCCTTCAGTGAAGGATTTGCTTGCTTGTTTAGCTAACTTTGTGAATCTCCATTGGTGATCCCTCTACAGCCGAAAACACGCGACGAAAGACATATTGTTCGGGTTTAGTACGTAGCCAGTTCTCTGACAGAGCTGGAGCAAGGGAGAAGCACCGAGAAGCGTCAACTCTGAGAGTGAGCAATCGAAAGGGAGGGGTGGAGGAAACCCAAAAAACAAGGTGTCATGGACCCTGCGATTGCTGCGAACGAAGTCCGAAAAGGATGTACGAGGCTGCGCCATGCTTTGTCCGGGAAAGTCATCTGCTTGAGAACAACTCTCGGCCACCCATGTCGACGGTAGATCAACATGCCAAACGGTGAATGGAAGTATTCCAGTGTCAATGTCATGGGTATCTGCTGTAGAGGCACAGATTCGAGAGTAGCACTCGTTGACCCAAAGGCAAAATTATGGTAGGATTGGCGATCACGTAAATGCCATGAAAGGATTCATTGTAGCCTGGAAAGTTGCATGCAGGTGATCCAATGGGGAGGACAGAACAAGTCGAGCAGTGCGGTGAGATGGTGGTACCTGGCATGGAATGTGTGGTGTCATGGAGGTATGCGCAAAACTATTGACGCTCGGATGTCCTGTTGATATGTCTTAGAAAGGAGAGGAGGTGCGGAAAAGAAATATAGTTGTTGAAAGTTGAAACTTATGGGCACATTGAACGGAAAGACCGTCGAGAAAAAAGGTGTCGTTGATGGAGCATATTGATTGTGCAATGGCTACTCGTATTACTAATGATGCCTCCAGTTTCAACATGTTCAACAAAGCCTGTGACGAGAGTTCAACAACTGTGCATGGAGCAATGTGAAGAAGCAAATTGATATTGCGCAGGAACATTGAAGTGCAGAATGAGGGACTCAACACTTTCAAATTGCTTGTTCCTTGGGTTTGCAAATATTCAGTTGGAATTGACATTGTCAACAAAGGGAAACCGAAGGGAAGAACAGTGCGAGAAATCTGTGTTCGGATGTGAATGCAGCGTGAAGGATCATGGGAGCGAATCAAGAGCTCATGGACATCGAGTGAGATTCAATGGCGTAGTCAAAGACACTCAAAATGATTGTTCTTGTATGAGATCGGTGTGTGAAATGGTCCTGGAAGTATTAGAGTGGTGATTTTAGAGATGTGTTGGCAATGGTAGGCTCCATGAGGAAGGACTAGAGCACGTCGGAATCCTGAGCAGTCAGGTGATGCGCAGCCCACCGTAGATCAAGGTATTCCTTGGAGCTAACAAGAAACATCGCATGTTATCACGCTCCAGATCTAGATCAAGGCCTCCTGGTGAAGTCACCCTAGGTGAGGGTTTCAAGGATTCATCTCAGAAATTAAAGGTAGTTAAACTTGGCAGGAAGGCAGCAAAGAAACCAAACAAGGATGCCCGCAATTGAGAGAAGATGGGTCAGAATAGTAGCAGCAATAAACAAAAAAAAAAATAATGAAGTCAAATTATTGCATGTAAATGGGCATACTATTGTAAGACCTGGTAAGGCATGTGTACCCTCGGTGATCACCGGTAAAGTCTAGGTTAGACCTAGGTGATAGGGGGGATGTCAGGTTAACAATACCCCGAGTAAAAACTTTGAGGGGAGTAAGAGCTAGAGTGAGCAGGATTGTCTCACTTAGCAGGTTTGGCTGGAGTTAGTCAAAGAACCTCGAGTCAAGTTTAAGGGGGGAATTGTTACGTAAACTTGACTCGGGATAGAGTCAAAGTTGACCAGGTTAAACAATGATGGTTTTTTGGGCACATGGTATTGTGCACCCATGGTATTCTGCTTGTGGTATTATATGTAATGGAGCCTATAAAAGGCTGGAAGGACTTCATTGTAATGCAAAACCTGGAGGTGAGCGGTGAAGGCTCACTTGGTCGAATTGGCCAGGGTTTTGGCCAATGCTAATAAGATCTTATTAGGTTGGGTTTTTCCCCGAATTCGGGGTTTTCCCAAATAAACATGTGCGTTTATGTGTTTATGGTTGTTGCTGGTTATTTTTATATTTGTTTCTCTCAGTAATTATCCGTAATTAATTTGTGTTCTTAGGTAAATTTCTTAACAGATTACACATTGGAAAGATGTTGCAAAGCTAGAAATTCCAGTCCCTCTGATTCAGGAATGGAAATCATACACTACAGATCTAAAACTCTCTGGGATTGTCCTATCCACAAATGCAGACAAGTTTATCTGGTGCAGAGGCTCACAATAGGAAAAAGTAACATAAAAAGAAGCATACAAGATAATCTAACAACCTTCTAGGAATATTTCAATTTTCTCTTCCTTGGCTCGATGTTGGAAATGGAATTTCCCACTCAAAATCAAGTGTTTCCCCTGGTAGGTGGCACACAACTGGGTTTTAACTTCGGAAATACTCTGCAAGAGAGGCTTCCAGGGAATGGGAAGACGTTGCCTTTTCTTATCAAGTGGAGAGGACATTGCCTTTGCTTATCAGCTAGAGAGGATATCAACCACCTCTTCCTCCACTGTCCTTTTGCCTCTTCTGTTTGGACACATGCTACAACATTGAAGTGCAGAATGAGGGACTCGACACTTTCAAATTGCTTGTTCCTTAGGTTTGCAAATATTCAGTTTGAATTGACATTGTCAACAAAGGGAAACTGAAGGGAAGAACAGTGCGAGAAATCTGTTTTCGGATGTGAATGTAGCGTGAAGGATCATGAGAGCGAATCAAGAGCTCATGGACATTGAGTGAGATTCAATGGTGTAGTCAAAGACACTCAAAATGATTGTGCCTGTATGAGATCGGTGTGTGAAATGGTCCTGGAAGTATTAGAGTGGTGATTTTAGAGATGTGTTGGCAATGGTAGGCTCCATGAGGAAGGACTAGAGGACGTCGGAATCCTGAGCAGTCAGGTGATGCGCAGCCCACCATAGATCAAGGTATCCCTTGGAGCTAACAAGAAACATCGCATGTTATCACGCTCCAGATCTAGATCAAGGCCTCCTGGTGAAGTTACCCTAGGCGAGGGTTTCAAGGATTCGTCTCAGAAATTAAAGGCAGTTAAACTTGGCAAGAAGGCAGCAAAGAAACAAAACAAGGATGCCCGCAATTGAGAGAAGATGGGTCAGAATAGCAGCAGCAATAAACAAAAAAAAAATTAATGAAGTCAAATTATTGCATGTATATAGGCATACTACTGTAAGACCTGGTAAGGCATGTGTACCCCTCGGTGATCACCGGTAAAGTCTGGGTTAGACCTAGGTGATAGGGGGGATGTCAAGTTAACAATACCCCGAGTAAAAACTTTGAGGGGGGTAAGAGCTAGAGTGAGCGGGATTGTCTCACTTAGCAGGTTTGGCTGAAGTTAGTCAAAGAACCCCGAGTCAAGTTTAAGGGGGGAATTGTTAAGTAAACTTGACTCGGGATAGAGTCAAAGTTGACCAGGTTAAATAGTGATGGTTTTTGGGGCACATGGTATTGTGCACCCATGGTATTCTGCCTGTGGTATTATATGTAATGGAGCCTATAAAAGGCTGGAAGGACTTCATTGTAATGCAAGACCTGGAGGTGAGCGGTGAAGGCTCACTTGGTCGAATTGGCGAGGGTTTTGGCCAATGCTAATAAGATCTTATTAGGTTGGGTTTTTCCCCGGATTTGGGGTTTTCTCGGATAAACATGTGTGTTTATGTGTTTATGGTTGTTGCTAGTTATTTTTATATTTGTTTCTCTCAGTAATTCTCCGTAATTAATTTGTGTTCTCAGGTAAATTTCTTAACAAATTACACATTGGAAAGATGTTGCAAAGCTAGAAATTCCAGTCCCTCTGATCCGGGAATGGAAATCATACATTACAGATCTAAAACTCTCTGGGATTGTCCTATCCACAAACACAGACAAGTTTATCTGGTGCAGAGGCTCACAATAGGAAAAGGTAACATAAAAAGAAGCATACCAGATAATCTAACAACCTTCTAGGAATATTTCAATTTTCTCTTCGTTGGCTCGATGTTGGAAATGGAATTTCCCACTCAAAATCAAGTGTTTCCCCTGGTTGGTGGCACACAACTGGATTTTAACTTCAGAAATACTCTACAAGAGAGGCTTCCAGGGAACGAGAAGATGTTGCCTTTTCTTATCAAGTGGAGAGGACATTGCCTTTGCTTATCAGCTAGAGAGGATATCAACCACCTCTTCCTCCACTGCCCTTTTGCCTCTTCTGTTTGGACACATGCTACAACTAACAAACTCCCTTGCAGAATGGGACTGCTTTGACATTGTCTCATGTCTTGGCAGATGGACTGTGGATCACCCTCAACACAAAACGTTGGCCTTCTTCATCATTTGGGGGATCTAGAACTCTAGAAATGCCCTCATTTTTTAGCATGTGAAGCGTGACATCTGGCAAACTAGCTGTAAAATTTTCTCTTTCTATCTTGAATACTCTCCATTCAAGACATCAGCCTCTAAACATCCCTTTCCTCCTTGAAACATTTGGTCCTCTTACCCAGTCAGATTCTTTGATGGGGCCTCCTCGTTTGACTCTTGTGGCTGTGACATGACCATCCATCTAGGTCTTGAGAGCTTCTACAGGTTTCACTAGCACTGTGGAATTGGATCTAATACCTGTGCCGAACTTCTCGCTCTCAGGGGGGTCCTTCTTCTTGGCTTGGCATTAGAGTTCTTACCATATTTGGGGATTCCAAATCAATCATCCACTAGGTAAACAATTGAGGCTCCTTAGACTCTCCTAATCTCGACACCTGGAAATACAAAATCAAAACCATGCTCAAGGAGTTCCACTTTGTCTCCATCACACACATGTATCAGAGTCAGAATGGCGAAGTGGGTCGCCTCTCCAAGAAAGGATGCAACTCAGACTTTCCAATGTATGCCTCTGGCACTTTTCAATGGCCGGGATATATTTTGATCTAACTTCTGGCTTTTGTTTGTACTACTTACGCTGTGTTCCCCTTTTGTGCAAAATACCTCCATGTTTTAATCATTGTATCCTCACTACTTTATTCATCTCTCCATAATGTATAGTACCATAAATTAGAGATTAGATGTGTTAGATATAGTTCTTGGTCGTTGCTTAACCCTCCACAAGAAATCAATTGGATTTCCATCTTTGTGAATGTACTTTCTCATAATATCAATAGAAAGCGTTTTTTCTAATCTGGAAAAAAAAAACTTCACAAGAAAATGGTTAAATAAGGAAATAGAGGGCTAAGCAATTTGTCTCATAAACTATATTTAGCTACCTGGAAATTAAAATAATTTTATCTTGTTGAGTTTTTAATAAATTTTTCAAGAGGTTCAACCTATTTAAGGAATTGTTCAAGGACTTTTGAGATGGTTGGGAATAATGTAAAGACATGTGGAAAAGGAACCCAAAAACTCTCTTCAATCACTTCGCCGGATGGAAACCAAACCCATTCTAAACAATGACTTATTCGCTGCCTAACCTCGGAAGTAGGCAGAGAATAACATGGATTCGGTTCAATGAACTATTTACACAGGATTAATCGACTATACATGCATTTTTATATGTGTATTGTTGAATAATGAAGCTACGGCTGCTGTTTGCGTGCACCTGGAAGATATAAAAATATAGATTTGTAAACTACAAGAGAAGTTCGTGCACACCCTGAGTTGTCAACTTTGGACTGTGAGAGACGATAAGCACTTGGCAGAATTGGACTGTGAGAGACGATAGGCACTTGGCAGAATTGATTCATCAGTTGATTTCCTAGAAATCATGCATTAGAATTTGGAGGGATGCCTCCACAAAATAGTTGTTTATACTTTGCGCTGGAGATTACAGTTGTACCATTTTGCTCTTTACCTGATAACACATATAATGTTTGCATTTGTATTCAAACCACGTGAGAATGTTCAATAATAAAGGCAGAGCTGTGTTTGATTCGAGGGTAATTTGACATTTTAGTTGAGATGTAAATAATGTGGGAAGGGTTGAGAAAAAGAGTAATAATAGTTTAATTAAAAAAATCTTAATTCTCAATTTACATTGCTGACACAGCAGCAGGGAGTTTTATAATTGGTTGAATATTTAGATAATAAAAAAAACTAATGAAAGAAAGGAAAAATTTATTTTAACATTCAGAAAGCTAAAAATAGTCGCTTCTTCATCTGCTTGATGTATTTGGCCTTTTTTTCTGTGAAGCTTCACAATAAACCTCCCAATTTATGGACAAACCCCTCACTAAATAGATTATCCCAAGAGCTAGCCACCAACATATCTGCACAAATTTCCATGTTGCTTTTGAAGACCTCACATTCTAAAATGAGACACTTTTTTGTTTCAACTTTTCCGGAAGAACAACAAATGCATACTCTTTCCTCCCACACTTCTTTTGGCATTTTCCAGTGCTCTGTTTCACAACTGAGTTGATGAGAATTAGCCTTTAACTGAGCAATAAAAATTTTGGCTCTCCAAGAGATATTGACTTCTATGTATGCTTTGAGTTGATGACTATGAGTGAGATTAAACACTTCAATATAGTATTTTTTTCTTTCTTCCTAGATCTTTATGCCAAGTAGGCTTGTGGAACTTATCCATAACAAAAAAAATTATCTCTTTATTGTTTATGGGACACGTGTTCAAGCAAATACTCCATTTATTAAACCATTTGTTATTTTGTTGTATCCAAATTTTGTTTTTTGTTTTTGTTTTTGTTTTGTTTTGTTTTTTTTGCATATGTCATTAAAGACAACCTTAGGTCATCTTCCCTCTTCCATTTGCTCAATTTTTTTTAAATACCTTATGACTCGCACCATAACAATTGCTTCAATAGGAGCAGCCCTGTTTCACTTGTTGAAAATAGCAACAAGAAATGCTAAAAATAGCACTGCGATAAATAGAATTTCGGAATACATTCTAATTTTAGTTAATCCCTGAACTAAAATTGAGAATTAAAATTCGAATTTGATCTTAGCAACTGTTTGAAAAATATCTTGAGTTAATTAGTTGGAGAAAATCAAACATGAAGTTTATGTGAAGACATGCAATTGTTTCCTCCTCTTTGATTAAAGAAGTTATTCCTTGATTAAAGAGATCAGGATGAGTTGTACTTTGAGTTGTAATTAGTTAGATTAGGTCCAACAGTTTGTGGAAGTAATTGTGAGTTCAGTTAGTTAATGCATGCATGCATATAACTACTACACTTCAGATAACTTTCTCTTATAAATAACTCATGCATGTTAGTGTAGTCAGAGACCCACTGGAGATCAGATGATGGATAGTGTACTATCAGTTGCAGGAATATTCCATTGAGGATATCTCTTGCATGTAGAAAGAATTCATTCCTTGGAGATTGAACAATTACTTCTAAGTTTGGTGAGTTGTGTGAGAGGTTAATTCACACACGTGGAAGTGAGAGGACCCAAGAGAAACTGCGCAAGGAAATAGGAGGCTTGGAGGACTGAGGGAAAGCATATGTTGTGTCTATTCAGCTTATGAATAGCATTGAGGGATTGTACTGAGAGCTGGATAACTTGTGAGCTAAAGCTTTGTGTAATCTAGACATATTTCCATCGGGGTTTTTAGCATAGTCCTTTTCCAGAGTATTTTATGTGTTCATCTGTGATTGATTTGTTATTCTCTGTTATATGTGTTCTATTTGATCTTGCTCAGTATTTTTCTGTGTTCATCTGTGATTGATTTGTTATTCTCTGTTATATGTGTTCTATTTGATCTTGCTCAAAATTGATTAAGCTTTCGCAAGTTTGTTTGTAGAAGTAGATCAAGTATTTTGATTTAGTATATTGCATTATCCGGTGATCTACAGTTAGAAATTCTACATCACTTAACAAAATAGCATAAGGAATTGTACATTTAATCTTGAATTTGTTTGTAATAAAAAACTTCTGAATTTTTTCAATTTGCCTCCATTTGTCTCCACTGCATATCGAATGATATAACTTCCTTTTCAATATTATAATAATAATAATTTAATTTTAAAATAAAATATAAAAAAATATTATTGCATAAATATATTTAATAACATTTTTCCCAATAAAATAATAATAGTAATTTAATTTTAATATAAAAATATTAAAAATTAATAATTTAAAATTGTAATAAATATTTAAAATTTTAATAATTTAATTTAATATAAAATATTAAAAAAATTACTATGAAATAAGGATTTTAAAAAATCACAATATAAATATTAGAGTTTCTCTTTAATTTGTAAAAAATGGAATATATTACTTTTTCAATCAAACATAAAACAATAAATTTCTGATTTACCATATGTGAAAAAAATATACTAAATTAAAATATATAAATTGAAATGATTCAAAATTATAAGTATTACAGTATTTAAGACTGAACATCCAAATTTCTTAGGCGTAGAACATAATACCAATCGAAATATTTTATATTTATATATATATTATATAATATAAATAAGTATTACAGTGTTTCAGTTGAACCTCCACATTTCTTTATGAGCAAAACAAAAATTGAATCGAACTGTGTACTAGGCAGATTCCATGAACAAAATTTTGAGGATAAAATTTTAAGGATTTGAATATTTCATTTGGTCATTACTCATAATAAAATTATCAAATTTTAGATAATTTGATCACAAAATCTGTGTTAAAATTAAATAATTTTCTCTAGCTGATATTGGATTCCAATATCCTCAAATTTTAACAAAATATCACAAATTTTATTTAATACTCATGATCTAGGCCAAAGGATCTATTAACTTTTCAGTAACAGAGAAAGCGCTTAAATGTTCAAGACAATGCAGAGTGAAATTCTTTACAGTTTACATAAACATTTTACAAAGATTCTAGATGAGTGATGCTGATAAAGTTACCCACTTTAATAGCTACAAATTGCCGAGTGAACACTATGGCCGCGTGGCTTTGGTAATTGCAATTTGGGACAGTTGCCCAGAAAAATGCTCGACAACCTGCTGAGCTCCACACTAGGCAGTTCTGTAAGCTGCCCTAACCCTTCTATTTTCTCGAGCTTTACACATCCGCTAACGTCCAACACCCTTAGTGATATCAAGGTGTCAACACCTGACAGCTTCTCTATGATTTCGCACCCATCACAGCAGAGAACTTCAAGTTTTGGGAGACCACAGAGCCTTCCTATTTGCCTCAATTCCTTACAATTATTTAAGGAAATGAATTGAAGGTTAGGGCAAACACCTTGAAGATTCGGACAAAGACCACCATGAAACATGCATTTGTCCAGTCTATTCAACTCTGTTTCTATTTCTCCTTCAACCCTTCTAAATGGAAGCTCGCGCAGGGGACACGCTGTTACCTCTAAAGGTTTGAGATTGTTCATCTTAAGATCTTGAGGTAAATATTCTATCCCACATTTCTCTATTTTCAGCTCTATCAACTGAGTCAAAATTTTGAAGGAATCAGGCAAGAATTTCAATTCTAGGCAATTAACCATCTTTAAAATTGTCAACCGAATCAACTGTCCAATGGGGCAAAAATTTCAATTCTGGGCAATTCTCTATCCTCTACTTTGTCAATTGAGACAACAGTCCAAAGTCGTGGGGCAAGCATTTCAATTTTGGGCAATCGAAGAGCCACAATTCCTTCGAGCTCTTGAGAACAGGCAAAAGTGGCAGAATTCCCAACGAACAATCCCTTCCTAATCCCATAATTATTGTCTTGGATAGGTGTTCAATACCGTTCGGAGGCAGTTCTTGCAAGATCCTTGCAGACACATCTGATTTTACTAAGGACCGTAGATGATCTAAGTATTTCGGGGTAATAATATTCCCAAATGTTCTGTTGGAGATGGTCAAATTGGGGCAAACAATAAGATTCCCAAAACAATTTGGAAACATCTAGACGCCTCAGACAGTTCCCAAACAACTCATGACTCCATCTTTTGTACCATGACATCTCACTCATCAGGTGGCGAGTATTCTGTGCATTGAACTTGGAGGGACCATCCATGGTAACTCCGCGGACATCGATGTTTACCTGTTCATTCATGAAAATTATACAAGTTACACAGGTATTTCTTTCTTGGCAAATAAACAAACCCTATTTATCTTTAAACCCAAAGACAAACATTTGAATGAATGAAGCACTCACACATGACGATTTCTCCAACAAATCATCAATGTAGTTGGTCTGCTGACGCCAAAGACGACGGGACTTACATTTTCTGCAATATGTCTTCCCATATCTCTGATATGACTATGCATTTTTATCTTATTTTCAGTGTCAACTTCCATTAAACACTTATTCTCTAGATCTAAAACTGGCCCAACTGAACCACATATTCTTAGTACTGTATCTCTGTCTTCTCCTGTGAAGAAGCAAGCAATACCTAAGAATATCTCTTGATCCTCTGTACTAAACGAGTCATAACTAATTTTAAGTCGCTCATGTATCTCAGTAGTAGGTAGTATGTTGTTAAGCCGATTCAATGTTTCTTGCCAGTAAACTTTATCATTTTCACCAGAAACGAGCGCACCAAATACTTTTAATGACAATGGCAGTCCATCGCAGGCTTTTAGAAAACCATATACCAGATCTTCAAATTCTGGTAGAGGGTACGGCTGATGGAAGGCAGAAGAGCTCTTTGGAGTGCTCTAAATTCAGACGCTTTAGCTCATAAAATGATGTCTCTTTGGTTTTTGCTATTTTGAGGATTTTCTTGTCACGAGACGTAATCAAAATCAAGCTGCTGGGGCTAAGGAAATCTCTAATAGGCAAAAACGGTCGCAGTTGCCGGGCATCATCTACGTCATCTAAAATTATAAGAAAGTGAGAGGAGGACGACGTAATCAAAATCAAGCTGCTGGGGCTAAGGAAATCTCTAATAGGCAAAAACGGTCGCAGTTGCCGGGCATCATCTACGTCATCTAAAATTATAAGAAAGTGAGAGGAGGACGAGAGATGCTTTATAAGTTTCTCTATACCTTCATCAATGCTGTCTATCTGCAGATCCAATTCAGTCAAGTCCTTGAGCAGTTTCCTCTGCAAAGAAGGTAAAGAGCCATTCACTGCTTTTTCTCTGACATCATATAAAAAGCATAATCGACTGTAGTGTGATCTCCTCTTGCTGAAGTATTCCTTGGCCAGTGTTCTCTTTCCATCACCGCCTAGACCCACAATTCCCACAACCTTTTCCTTTTGCCGCTGGATTACTTTGCTTTCAAATTCGTGTAACTTTTCCCTCAATCCCGTTGGGTGTTCGGACACAATTTTCAATGGTGTTTTGTGAATGTCATTCAACACGCATCGCACAATTTCTTCCAATAGGTGCCCCTCGTCCCTGAAAATCAGAGAACAAAATAGTCTATCATAAAAAGCCACATATAAAATGTTGCATTATTTCCTTTGAATTATGGGATATTGCATGGGTTCTAAGAATCACAAGTCTAACAGCATACAAAACAATGGCGTCTAAGCAAAGGATCAACTCTTTGTGAACAGGATGGATGATACAAGAGCATTGTTTAGGAAGGATGATACAAGAGCATTGTTTAAGGTTTAGATGACAACATTCTTTCCAAGGTTGCAGCAGCAACCATAGAGAGGCATGGAACATTCTTGAAATGACATATAGTGAAAGGAAGAACAATACCGATCCACTCCAAGCTAAGCCACATAGTGTTAGAGTTGAGGAACCAAAAACTATAACAGGGAAAGTTATGGCAGAGCTCATCGAAGAAGGTATCCAATACATGGAGACTACAATTGTCCTGCACAATACAGTTGAAGAAATTGCAAAAACAAAGTGATTATGTACGAGATTTAGAGTTTGAACATGGTGCAGAAAGTGAATCCCACTCTGCAGATACACTTGTGGTAAATGAAATTGAAATTGAAGACCCTCCTAATGAATATTGAATTTGATTATAAGGTTGAACTAGTTTTTCTTGAAGAGTGGCTTGCAAATCTAAGTGTGATGGAGATGAAAGTTGACACAGAAAACCTACAATCACTACAATAAAGAACAAAAGGAGGAACACAGAAAATGAGGCAACCATAAGAGTTGTTGAGGCTATTGAAGCTCTAAAAGAGGTGATGAAAGGAAATGAAGATATTATTTTTTATTTTACACATGTCAACAGAAAATTTCACTCAGCCATCATTAAAATACATGCAAAAGTGAAAGAAAATTTAGATAAAAAGACGATCAAATATTGAAGAGGACAACAAAATATTGAAGAATACCAAAGTAAAGTTGAAGCTGAAGAAGAAAGAAAAGTACATAGAATATAAAGTTTGCAGCAAAAGGAAGAAAAAACTTATATGACATAGAGCTACGAACAATCCACATCAGCATATAGAAGTAAAAAACAACTTTTGTATTTGTCTCAAGTGTTGTAAGCTTAACTGAGACTTAGACTAGTAAACATTAGTGGTTGTCATTAAGGGGTGTTGGAATATGTTAGTTACTCCCACTTATTCTCAATTTTTTAGTATTTTCTAGTAGTTTCTAATACAATTTAAATTTAGAAATAAATAGTCATGCACATATGTAACATAAAATTGGCATAATTATTGTTTTCCATGATCTTTCTAGAGGATTCTCTCTAAGTTTTTTGGGGTTTATTTATTCTTGTATCCTCAATCAATTTAAGCAATAAAAAGTCAAGTTAGAGAGGTGCAACTCTATTATGTTTTATTGTGTAATATCCCCAACCAACTAATTGTTGGAAGATGTCACCCTCACTGGCCCTTTGTTCCCTTAGGCTAGCAACAGGGGGGTTTTGGAAGAAGAGGACCCTTGATTTATAATAAGAAGGGGCAAAAGAAGGGATTTTCGTAAATAACTAGGGAAGATGTGGTATTTTCCATAGGTATTTGCTGAGGGTATTTGTCGATGGTATTCATGGTATTATGGTCAATGATAATTGAAAGTAAATTCTAGAAACTTGGAGAAGGCCCAATGGAAAGCTATAAAAGAAGAAGGAAGGAGGAAGGGAAGGCATTCAATCTTAATATTTTCTCTTTGCATTTGAATTGGAGGCTCAAGTGAGTTTTCCATAAGCGAGGGTCTCAAGTGAGATCATCACGCTAGCTTTGGTGGGATCCAATTTCACCCTAGCCGGCAACCGAACTTCAGTGATACGGGATATCATCCTAGCTGGTTCGATTATTTTCCATCTTATTAGATATCATTTTTTGGGATTCAACTGCGTTAAGCAAGTCATTCACGTATGACCATTTCCATGAGAGGTAGTCGTAAGTGACTAATTTCTCATGATTTGAATAGTTCACTTAGCACTCATTGCATTGGGTGATGCTCACAGGGGTGAAGAAGTGGGATTGAAACTAGTGAAACCCCCTATACTTATTTTCCATCTATTTGATTTCATGGAGGTGATTTTACAGGAGTAAAGGGTTCCAAGATTGGATCAAAATCCGTTACACAAGATCTATTAATGTCTAGGAAGATCTATCTTTGATCCATAAATCTCGGAGAATTAGAGGAGTGAAGTCGTTTATTCCCTAGCTAGGTATATTTCTCCTTTTCTTGTGCACACTTGCAAACAAGAGGTTTTTCTTATATCTGGGTGTGATCCTCATCAATTGGAAGCCAACTATTTGAGATTCATTATCAGATCAATTTTGAGTAGGATTAAACTCCCTTGGCACCTGTGCACAATTATGTTATGACCTAGGCAAATAATTTAATGGAGGGAAAATCATAGTAGCAGGTTGGACATTGTTGGCATGCCAGAATAGAGATCATGTTCTTCACTTTGGCGCGAACCCATCTCTATCAATTAATCAAGGATTGTTGAAGAAATTATACTTATAGACTTGGAGAATTGTTAATAAGTGGTAGAACGAGTAGTTGGACACTATTCTCTATTGATTTAGTAGATTGAGCATCTAGAGTTGGAAGGTCGAGAGCTTATTGTTGGGCTACACCTCTAAAACAGAGCATTATCTTATTTGAATAGTCATTCTGGTGGCAAAGTTAACATTTATGCATCTGGAGCATCATTGTTTGTATTGTGGAGATGAATTAGGTTCCTAAGTTTCATTGAGCTTTGTATCTCTCTCTGTCAAATTAC
The DNA here is from genome assembly GCA_000404065.3 of Pinus taeda. NCBI lineage: Eukaryota > Viridiplantae > Streptophyta > Pinopsida > Pinales > Pinaceae > Pinus > Pinus taeda. Next base: position 10,114 of record APFE031451917.1, on the reverse strand, counting down.
TAAAAGCTATATTTTGCCTCTAAGAGAATTCATTGTGCAAGTACTCTAGGTGCTTATGATATGTTTGTAAAAGTTTTCATTGAATCATTCTTGTTGTCTCAAATATTTTCTGAATTATTTATAAATTGTTTGTTGAAGAACAGAGTGGAGTTAAGGTTTAAATTTTGTCAATTATGGGAAGAAATCACTAATTGTACAATACAATGGTATCGGAGCCAAGTTCTTGGCCAACTGTGGGATGTAATGTCAAGAAAAATCGAAGGGATGCCTGTTGGAAATAATGATAGGGGGGTGAATCAATATTTCTTTTCAATTGTTATTTCTACCAGTTAGATCACTTATATTTAGAACACAAAATGAACAATGATAGAATAAATATTTTTATTAATTTCTTCTTTCAATAAGTCAAGTACAATATATGTAGGGCTCCAACCCTAGATGAAGACACCAATCTTCAATCTCCCAAGCTCCAACCTGTAATATGCCAAGCACCGATTTGAACTTCCTGTTGACCACTACATGCCAACGACCCATAGCAGTACACCCCCTTTTTTCGCAAAAGGGATAGTGCTTGATCGATGTGTTCGTACCGTCCAGCTATCATTATTAGCTTGATCATCATCTTATAGTGTAAACTTAGTCTGCATGTGTATAATGTAAATAATCTCAGCAAATCCGTGTTGTGTATGTAATTACCTAGGTAAACATACTTTTCTGATGACAATATACATTCTAGGAGGTTTTTTGTCTCACCAATCCATTCTCGGATGGTCGATAGAGTTTTCCTTCAGCCTTACCCCAAAGCTGGAATGGATTTTGTCACTGGGTCTTAGGGGAGTCCTAGTGTTCTAGATCGAGTCTATGTAAAAGTGATTTGGGAATAATCCTAACTATTTGATTATGTTATTTTATTACAAATTGGTTGATCTGCTAGATTATATTTTGTGTCGCAGAACTGAGTAGTCTGTGAGGGTCCTTTTCAGATGGGTTTTCTCCCTTGAGATGTAAAAATGTAAAAATCATGATGTAAAGTGTCATGAGGGTTGGAAAAATAATTTATCCCCTCATAAGTTAATCAATTAAATTTTCAGACCAAAATTAATTAAAATCCCAAGTCAGAAATTTGATTAATTCTAGGTCCTAGGTAAATTTAAATTCTCTAAAGGAAAAATTCTTTGGTCCTTAAAAAATTAAAGTTTAAGAGGTCAAAGGAGTAAGGTAAATTAGTTATTTTGCTAAATTTTAAGCCTTTGATCCCTAGGGTTAAGTCAAAGTCAAAATTTTGAGGAAATTGATTCAAAATTTTAATTTGTAAATTTATTAAAATGCATTTAATTGAAAATTTTGAATTTCCTCAATAATTTAAAATTTCGACAGATGAGATTAAAAGAAATTTTAATCGTCATCAACGGTCAAGATTTCTTTGACGAGGATCACTCAAACTAGCCGTTGGAGGATTTATCTTTAAATAGAAGGTCATTTGTCAATGAAATCATCCGATATTTGGATTGTGTACTAAGCTCTCAAGCTCTCTTGTATACTTTTTTGAATTAATGCAAAAGTATTTGGGGTTTCAACATGTTGTAGTGTTCCTCTTCATGAATTTATGGTAACATTATTTTAATTTCTGCTTAATATTATGTGAAAACTATCAATCAATAACTCTCTTAGAATAATCTAAATACATGTATCTAATTCAGTTTGTTGGATCTAGGGTAACATTTTTAATTTTGATTGAAGTAGCAAGTATCTCTATTTCCTCAAAATTTTATTGTTTGTCTATTTCTCTACTTGATTTGATGGTTGATCTAGTGTTTGCAAAAAGTCTCCGAAGTTCTCATTGAGTGTTTGGAGATAGTCCTTGGTTGAACCAGCCAACTCTCAACACATATATTTTGAAGAGCTTACTTCATATAAGCCTCAAGATTTATCTAACGATAATCTTTTTTCTGCAGGGTGTTTTTGGGCTAGTACCTCTATAAAATTTTAAAATCTTTTTAATATTTTGTGGAAAATTTGATAGATCTGACTATTAAAAGCCTTAGATTATCAGATCTGGGAGTAGAGTTGGACTCATACTTCTCAAATCTGATAGATCTGTAAATTATTTGTATAGATATGTTATTTACTTGTGTAGATTTGAAATTTTGTAACATAATTTTGAATTTTAACACTTGGATTTTTGGGATTTTCTCTATTTGTACATATTGGGTATTGGGTTTTTCTCTTTTCACTAGTGCAGGAATAAATCTGAGAAATCAGCCAAAAAAATCTTCAGATCTAAGATAGATCTAAACCCTCGAGGGCAAAATCTGGCTCAAAGATTGTTTGCAGGAATAGATCTCAGAAATCAACCAATAAAATCTTCAAATCTAAGCTAGATCTAGACCCTAGAGGGCAAGATCTGGGTTCAAAGAGTGTTTTCAAGAATAGATCTGGGAAATTAGCCAAGTAAATCTTCATATCTGAGATTTTTCAAGAAGATTTGGGGGTTTTGAGACAGATTTAAGCCCTGGAGGGCTATATCTTGTCCCAAATATTTTTGTAGGGCCAGCCATAAAAGATTTTGCAATAAATCTGAAGATCTGAAGAAAAATAATTTTTTCAGAACAAGGGTTTCAAGTTTTGGGGCTCCTAAGCTCAGATTTGCCTTTTCCTAGCCCAACGCTAGTTTTATTGGGCCTAGTGATAGCTCTCATTGGCCCTAGATTCCTTTGCTCCATTTTTTATTTAAATATTTGATTTTCTGAAGCTAATCATTTGTGGGTTTTTGCAGAAAATTTGGTAAAAACTTGTGTTTCAGGTATTGAAATTTCTTTGGCAACTTGGCAAGTGATCTTCAAGGCCTAGGGCCTAAGGGTTTGACCTCTAGACCATATTTTTCGTCATTGTTTGTTACAACAGTCATATGTCTTTCTAATAGTGGTGAAAAAAATATCTAAGTAGTTTGAAATTAATTAAAAAATGCTAAATACATTAATAAGTCATTTATGTTTTATGTGTACCAAGAATTTGGCCTAGATCTACGTTTTTGGTGACTGCTATCTCTAAATAATTATGTTTTTGAAGTCTAAAATATAACAGTGAAAAAATTTCATGTGGGTTAACCTAAAATCAGTTCCTAAGTTGTCTAATACATTAAGGAATTAATTTCTTGAGTTCAACATTCATCATTAGGTGTATTTCATGTTTTAATTGCTGGTTGTAAAAAGTATATCAGATCTGATATAATTCTGGAAATCACATCATAACAAACTGAATTTTTTTTATAATTCATGTTGGCAAGTTTGGAAACTTTTCAGTAAATTTTTGGCATAAAGATATCATTGATAGCTTTTTTTTTCATTGTCAGATTGCTGTTGTCATTAAGTTTTTCTTACTACTGTCCTAAAAACTAATTTCTGAAAATTAAGTACTCGGTCATGGAATTGTGATAAAATTCATATCTTTTGTTTCATATACTGAGTATTTTTTTACCATCTGTTGATATCGAATTGCAAAGAAGTTTTTGTTCTCTTTGAGATATAATTGTATCAAAAAAGATTTGAAATAAGCTTATGGTGTAATTGTCATATTTTCAGGGGTTTATTTTTAAGTCTTCATTCAATAAAGTGAACATTTTATTTTGGTGATTAAGGGTTTTTGTAACATAAGTGTTTCTAATCCTTGGGTCTAACTTCTTCTCATCATCTAGTGCATATGCATATAAGTTAGTTTTGCATAAATAAAATTTACTTCCAAGCAAAAGCTTGGTCAATAAAGAGATAGGTATCCATCCATCTTTGCTTGAGAAGTTTGCTTTTAATAGTACTTAAAACAGCGACCTTGTAGTCGTCAGAGAAACAACTCTCTGCAGCGTCGGAGGCACCGGGTATGTTAGATTTTCAAGAAACTTATCATTAATCACACCTTAGTGTGCTTCACCTTATCTTCTTTCTGCCAATTACTACAAAATCAGGCTCAATATAGAAAGGATCGAAGGGTTAAAACTTAGATAAGCATTTAACTAAAATTAACCAAGATTCTTGCATCTCATATTAGCTTTAGGATCTGCACTTCAGATAAGAGAGTCATTCATCCAAGCAGCAGTTGCAAATCAATTACTTGGTCCTAAATTTCCTAGCAAGATAGTTGATTCCATAAGGCACTGAGATCAATTGCTTAAAATCTAATCAAATCCTATAAGTCTTGCTAAATCTTAATCAAGTACTTGATCGCTTCACTGTGTCTCCCGAATTGGTTGGTTCCCAACTAGTTCTTCTTCATTCCATTTTTCCATAGGGTCTACCCCCCTTAGCCTGCTGTATGGAGATAGCTTAAACGGAGAGATTGGGGATCAAATTGACAGCCCCCGATCTGAGTCGTTGATGTGGTGCCTAGACATTTTGTGCGACAACACTTCCCAAGTACCAACCTTGTCAATTTCGAGGCTCCAATGCTATTTTTGGTTCAGGCTCCAACCTAGCTTCTTGAGGACTCCTATCCTCTAGGGCTCCGAACCTATCTTCTAAGACACCAACCTTGTCTCTACAAGGTTTGTTGAAAATAATACTGAGAGGGGGGGTGAATCAGTATTATCTTATTCTTTTACCAAATCTTCCTTATTTATACTTTGAATTATTCTTCCATACCAATACCATAAATAATGAGCATGAACGAGAAAAGCAGACAGTCACATCAAAGAACACCAGATATAAGGTGGAAACCCAATGTGGGTGAAAACCACCTGCTGCAATATGTCTCTATCTTCTTTCAAATTAGAAACTCCTTTTACAATGGTCTTGTACTGGTGCAGTCCTTTAACAGTACGCAGGCTACAACCTGCAGAGAGCTACAACTCTCTCTCATTTTCCAGTCTCTCCTGGAAGGGAGCTATAACCCCCTGATTCTTTTCAAGGACCACTTGTCATAAATTTTCAAACTGGATCCATATACATCAAATGATCATCAAGTACATGTAAATTACACAGTCAGCTGTAGTAACCAGATCAACAATAATAGAACTAAACCCAAAACACCTTATCAACAGAAAAATTCAGTCAACAGAAGATCTTAAGACAGATACGCAGTTTTTCTTTTACTGGCCTGCGTCATTACGCACTTCACCCTCTGCTTATCTATGTATACCCGCAGAGCTCCTTCTGCTGCACTATGTGACCACACACTGCTTCTTCTACTGCGCTGCGTAGAGTACGCACCCAAATGCACTATCGCGCCACGTACTCCCACATTAGGTACGCACCCAAAAACATTGTCGCGCCGCGTACTCTTCCTGTGCGTACGCCCCTGAAGCAACTGCTGCTCCGCGCACCCACGTAGTTTGCCTGTTTCTGCTCTGCGTACCCAGGCAGTCACCCTTATTCTGCTCTGCGTACCCATGCAGCTCGCCTTTTTCTGCTCTGCGTACCTATGCAGAGGCACCGTTAAACACCTACGTACATCAGATTAGGGTTGGTTTTACAGATCACCAGTGTGCTACAATTAGACAGATGCCCAGATCTGATCAAGTGCTCGGGAGATCACCATTCACAGATTCGCTTTCCATTTCACTTTCATATAGATCAAGCTTTTTGAAACAATAACCCAAATATTTCAGATCTTAAGATTCAACCCAAAAGCATACTAAGCCAAATGATCTCCTTTGCTTTATATAGGCAAGCTCTTCCTCAAATCAAGGATCATGGGGCTCAATAATAATAATAAAATAAAACAATAACACGGGCCAGAACCATGATAACAAAATACCATCGGCTAAATACCAAGGGTTAAACATAAGGAACCCCACGTGTGCGCACTTTACTGCCTTGAAG
>APFE031451910.1:0-21940 GCA_000404065.3 Pinus taeda | reverse complement strand
AAACTCTAATCTACTATACCTAGCCTAAAATCAGACTTCATTTCAGTCATCTCAAGCCCAAGTTTCCATATTCTAATTGAGATTGACAAGGAGAGAGCCCTCTCTCGACCTGGTAGGGCTAGCTACCAGGTTAAGCATGGTTTGATGTTACCCTAGACCTACATTCTTTTAGCCTGAGGTAGATTTAGGCACTAACATAACGTTTCTTGCCAAAGTCCTTAACGACTCCTTAAGAAAATTTATCAATCTCCTTTGGTCATAACCTAGCCAAATCCTATTGGAATTCAAGTTCTTTTAGCTTCTTAGGAGATAATTTTCTTTTGGACCATTCACCTTTTTAGTCAAAGTCTTTTATGAGCTAGCCAAGTCCTTTTGTCTTCAAAGGTGAATTACATCTATCTCCTTTAGTCGACGTAGCCAAGTCCTTTTGGCTTCTAAGGAGAAGATTTGTCCAATCCTCTAATTTCCTTGATACATTCACTTATTGTTGACATGTTCGAGACCTCCTAATTTCCTTCTATTAATAGTGAATGTTATTTTTTTATATGGATAGACTCCTTATCTTAGTGGAAATAAATTTTAATCCATATGAACTTGGTGAGCATCTCAAGCCCAAGAAGTATTCATTCATTGGTTTCATGTTTCGTTAATGAGACACATCATGTGTGCCCATTCATGATACTTGAGGTTATGGACACACCTCTTCATCTGCTATCTCCTCAGTGTTGAAGTTAGTGCCTATACATGAGACTTTGATATGGAATTATGGGATCCCCTTATGAATGTAATAGGATTGATGAGCCAGCTAGAGTTAATAATAGTATATGTATAATTATAACCCAGTGTAAGTCTTAACCATGCACAATTAATTATTGCAAAAAGATTTTTAATAATATAAGAAAGATGTAATGGCTTACATATTTTTTGAATGAGTCTACTTCATTCTTTATAGTGTTCACCTTTTCTAGTATTAGATTTTCTTCAACCATATCTCTCATAAAGTGGTACTAAAAATTAATATGCTTTGCCTTAAGATGATAAGCTGGTTTGTTCTCTGAAAGGATTGCACTCTAACAATCACAATATTTTGTATCAGTCGAATACCTGAACAAAATCTCTATAATGATATTTCTTCCTCCCTTGCATGAAAGGTTCTCATATATTCAACTTGTCATAACTCTAAAATTAAAACACTAGGGAAAGTTCTAATCATTCCACCCATGAGTTTCAAATTGAATTTTCCTCCTCCTATGATTCTATTTCTCATTTGATCCCATAAGGAAACATCACCATCATCATATCTTTCATACTCACAAAATGATTCCCTATGGGAAGTCATATGGAACGATGCCCTTGATTCAAACAACTTTGATCTACAGGTGTACTTGAAGATTCCAATTACATATTTACTTTGTTGCTTGAGGAGGTTTTCACTTCTATAGGAATATCATCAAACCCCTTCCCTTTCATAGCAAGTTTGTATCTAAAATATTTCTTGTAGTTCCCCTCTTTTCCACATCTACAACATACCTTTAATAATATTCTTCGATCTAATGATATTTTTTTCATGTGTATATTTGATGATACAACATATACATAATCTGGGATACATTCACTAGTTGAATTTTCAGGTTCAAAATGAGCTTCCAGAGGAAAATAATAAAATTAAAATTAAAATAATAAAATAAACGTTATGAATTTTTAAAGAAAAAAAAAACATAAACTACTTTTTTCTTATATTTTTGAATTATCTCCTTATGGGGTTACTCAAATGTCAAGTCTATACACCAGTTAGCTCCAAAATTAAATCCACACATAATGAATACCCCACTCTGCATACTTCTTAGAAGACCACCAAAGATATATATATATATATATTATATTAAAATAAAAAATAAAAAAATAACAATAATCACTAAAAAACTTCTTTAACAAATTTTTTAATGTATCCTCAATTATTTTCAATGTGGGTCTTTTGAGAAGTATGCAAAGTGGATACTCATTGGATTTTAAATTAAATTTTATATCATATGGGTGTCTACACTTGACATTTGAGTAAGCCTATAAGGAGATACGCTCAAAATACAATTAAAAAATTAGTTTTTATTCTCTTCCCTCCAAAATATTAACCCCTAGGGATGACGTCATCATCTTAAATCCTATTGGTTCTCTTAAAGTTAATTGTGTTAGTGAATTCCTTTTAGGCACATTTTTTACCTCAACATACCCCTAATATTGGATGAATATAGGGTGCATGTGGACCCAGCAAAGATCCAAGTCATTAAGGATTGGCTAGGCCTAAGGAATCTAACAAATGTTTGTTACTTCTTGGGCCTATATTGAAAGTTTATGTTGGGGATATCTTGTATAACTTAGCCCTTAACTCAAGTGACCTAGGGTAGAGTAAAATAAATATTTTTGTAGTGTGAGTTACAATAGAAATCATTAATGAATTTAAAGCATTGCCTTTGCTCTACAATTACTTGGGTCGTGTATAGGTTCCAATAGTTTAGACCCCATTCTTATACAAAACATTCCATAGATTGAACACTTCTTAACTAGAATCTTGATCAGGCACCATTTTATAATCATTTTTCCCTTCAATTTCCCTAAATTGCATTGAGTTTATTATATTAGTATTTAAGGGAATAGATACTCTATCTTCATCTTATTTATATTAGATGGGTGAAATAAGTTTGGGACAGGTCGGGGTTGCCATGACTACCCATAACGAGGGATACTCATACACAAGCACCCACAACTTTGTATTTAAAGATATTATCGACTTTCAGCAAATTAATTAAAATATGCAGTCAAAATAAGAATGGATATTCTTTGCCAAGTTCCATGAGATATCTCTCTCAAGTGTTCCAACCGTTTTCTTTACCTAACCCAACTCATATTGATTAAGTTATAAAATAATACACCGAGCACGCCAAAACAAGCTTCAAAACCTAAACTCGTAATCTTGGAAAATGCTTATTGTAGGTGTTGTAAAATATTTTCGTAGTGCCCCAAAACTCTGTCTTTACGAATTCCAGGAAGATAAAATGACTCGAACCTTCATAGACTTGATTACTTATGGCCTATAATTTCCCGCTAACACTACACATAACCTCATACACCCTTCTTCATGGGGATTTACAACTCTAACTTGATGGAGAAAAATTTGAAATGGCCTTGACAACATGCAAGAAAAGCTAAGTGCTATGTTCTCTCCATATGTAGGCACAATATGACCATAGCAACACAGAAATAAACTATAGGAATGGATTCTCACTTTAACCTCATGGGAACCAAACAAAGCATATCATATTCCATTCAAAAAGGGCATGCATGAAATCAAACATTGGTTCTTTGTTTTTACTGATGAATTCCACATAAAAAAACCCACGCACTCAGTAGTGTCCAGAATGCATGGGCACTCCCATCCTCAAGATTTAAGCTAACACAAAAGGAATATGTTAACACCAGGTTGTTCCCTTTGACTCCCATGGGAATACGGCCGCGGTAACCACTAACCAATCTTTGGATTACAGTTTCTAGCCCAACTGCAATCAGAGAGGGCTCTCTCTTTAAGGTTTGTCTCTATTCTGTGGAGATTTTAGGCTAGTTATGAAGTAAGGGTTTTGGTTTATGTTTGGTTGAAAGGATGTCTTTCTGTACCTAAAGTATAAATCGGTAGATAATGTCAGTCCATTGGGCAATGGAGTCTGTGGCTACTGGTTTTTTGAAATCTTGAGGTTGAGCAGCTAGAATTACAGGGCCATTTAAATACTTCATAAAACAAACTAAGCTGGGGTGTGAGAAAGAGATATATTCCTCAGGAGCAAACTTGAATTCCTGAAACAATAATCACTGTGAAAGATATAGTGCAAAAGGGTAGCAATTAAGAATTACACCTTTATTACTATAACTGAAGAAAAACATTTATAATAGCTTAGATTGAGTTCAGGGTAATCTGTGATTAAATCTTGGAACTATTCTTTTTCCTTTCCATTAACTGTAAAGCACATAAGCATGAAAGAGATATGAGAGATAACAAAACATATAACAAAGAGTTGTAGGGAAAACTTATTGTGCCATGAAATATGCAGGAATCCTATAACATTCAGTTAAACACCACAATGCATCAAACAACACAGCGCTTTGGAAATTCCACCGCCTTTGTATTACTTCTCTGAGAATTTACAGTAAAGAACTCTAGAAGAGACATCAAAACAATCAACCCCTGCAAACTCATGCGAGGGGAATATATAGAAGTGTTTCATACAAAATATCTCAGGCATTGAGTCATCTGAGAAATAAATATCTTCACCAACTCATACAGGAAACAGATAAGAAGTTATTACAGCTTTCAATACAACATAAATGCTCTTTAATTATGTCAGAAGATTTTTGACCTTTGGAGGTCACTGAGTTGGTTGAACGCTTTGTTATAACTGATGAATGACGTGTCTTTGCAGCTCTGTCCTCCTGTAGCTTTTTGGCCCTGTCACCTGTGACTGCGAGTGCTGCTGTGGTGGCCAAATGGTTTCGCTGAGTTGGCCCAACCTCTTTTCTCCATACATGCTGATATGTCTAAATTTTCCTGTGCATGACAGCTTACGTATTTAAATGGAAAAAACTTGATTACTGGCTCTGGTTTAGTAGTAATTATATTAATCCATTCCAGACTTCCTGTGTGGGCAATTGATGTCTTAAAATTGCCTCTATGGTCTCATCTGCCTCTGTATATTTATAGAAATTTGGAGGCGCATCAAACAAGTGATTGATTTCATTCATGATAAAAAATAAGCTCTCTACCCTGTTGTAGAGAGTCTGTCCTAATGCTAGCCCTAATTCTACTGAAGTGCTGGGCTTTTCTGCAATCTGATTTGTAGCAAAGGTGTTGACCCTCTTGGCATAATTTTCATGGGAAAGTAGTCTTCCTGAGGTGCCCATTAAGCTAGGAAGACCTCTGTTCTGCAATGCTATAAATTTGTCCATGAATTTATTAATGTCTGTCTACATATCCTGGCTTCTTCTCTCTAATGTCTGTACCAGGTTTCTTAGTGTCAGGACCCTTTTGACCATCGAAATGGTCTCAGTCCTGTTGGCAATTCCCATTTTGACTAGCTGAGAACTTGTTCTGTAATTAAGCTCATTAATCATTCTGGTGGCAGCCTCAGGCATACTGCCTAGAGATGCCCTTGCTCTTTGGATTTCCCTATGTGCTTTTCCAATGAGCCCCATCTTCTCATGAATAGCCTCAATATATTCCCACTGGTCTATGATGGATTGGCCAATATTGGCCCATAGGACTCTCTTGAGATCAGCTGTTACTTTATCAAGTGTGAGCTCTTTCTCTAGCTCATTTATCCTCCTTTTGAGAGTCTTTATCTCTCTTTCTCTCTTAGCTATGTTTTGCTTGGATTTATCATATGTTTCATTGAGCTTAGCCAAAGTTTCTTTGGCTTGATTCAGCTCTGTCATTTGGGCCTCCAAGGCCTGAATTTCATTCCTGCGTTTCTGCATGTCCAGAATTTGAGCCTGCTCTGTTGTTGGAGCTGAGGTAGAGGGTGTTGTTTGCTCTGTCTGCTGAATGGGAGGGGCAGTGGTTTGAGGGGCTTCTTCCAGATTGATCGTTTCTGGAGGGGGCTGAGAAGTTTGGCCTGCCTCTTTCTGTTGTAATGCTGCCTGCAGTGCAGCTTCTGATTCTCCCAAATTTTCTTTTGTTTGGATGAGCTGTTTATACAGTGACACCAGCATAGCTGCTGCATCCTTGTCATGTCTTAGCTGGGCAACTTCTTCAGTTTGGGGATGAAGAGTTTCTGGGATCTTGATCATCTTCCTTAATGCTGCCATATCAGCATCCCTTAGCTTCAACAGCTCCTGCACAGCTTTGACATCCTTGGGATTATGCCCAAGCTCTATTATGATGTCCTCCAAAGCTTTGATTCTATTGTCTTTTTCTTGAGAGGATGCTCTTTCCAACTCAAGTTGGGCAGTTGTATTATTTATGCTATTTTCTAGCCTGTAATTCACCAATGTTTCATCTGCCAAGGAGGCATATACCATCTCACCCGTTTGCTTGTGTAATTCAATCTGATCCATCGGGTGGATGTCCTTGGCAAGGACCTCAAGGTTGGTCCTGATGTAGTCTGCAGCTGATTGTGGCTGCTGCACGGCTGGCATGAAGTGGCTCATAATCAGCTTGTCCTCATGGACATCATAGGCAGACATAAGTCTTTGTTGGTTTGTGGGAGCCATTTTCAACAAATGATTATATAATTGTATCCTTATGGGATCATTCCTCTTCTTTATGTCCATGAACTACTACTTGATGCTTTGTTCACCTGCTCTTTGTTGGCTTGAGGAGCTAACTTCATCTCCTGTTGTCCTCTCTTGTTCCTGCTGGAAGGAACTTGCAGAGGCCTCCATGCTAGGTGGGCCCATGCCCAAAGATTGCCCTATTGGCATTTCTTCCTTTGAAAAAGGATTCAATCTATGCCTCTTTTCCCCTTGAGTTGTTGATGTTGTGAGGGGAGTCTCTCTGTCCCTTTTCCTGCTTATGTCCTCCTTTTGTGGGGTTTGAAGGACTGAAGCTTCAGCTCTTGTTTCTTGCCTAGGAGGCACCATTTGTGGTGGCTGCTGCTTAGTGACCATTGGGGCCTCTGCTGTTTGCTCTTCTTGCATTGGCTATTCCTTTTCTGGCTGTTGTACCTGTTCTTGTTGTTGTGCTCCCTGCTGTTGTACCTGTTCCTGTTGTGGCTGCTCTAGCTCCATTTCTTTCTCCTTGCCTTTGCTAGAGGTTTGATCTGTAGCTTTGACTGCCTTCTGATGTGCTGTGGAGGATGAGGCAGCTGCTCCCACTTGAGTGCTTGTAAGAGTGAATACCTATGCAGGAAGTTCTAATTCAGCCATCTTTAGGGGATTTCTTCGTGCTCTTTCATTTAATTCTTCTTGTGTGACAGGTTCCTCTAATGTGCCTCTCGTCCATTTTGTTTGATTTGCATATTTTTCTATGTGAGGCAACCTCACATGGTCATAATTGGACAACCTATACTTAACCCTTTTCCTGCTTATGTCCTCCTTTTGTGGGGTTTGAAGGACTGAAGCTTCAACTCTTGTTTCTTTCCTAGGAGGCACAATTTGTGGTGGCTGCTGCTCAGTGACCATTGGGGACTCTGCTGTGTGCTCTCCTTGCACTGGCTATTCCTTTTCTTGCTGCTGTACCTATTGTTGTTGTTGTGCTTCCTGCTGTTGTTGTTGTGCTTCCTGAAATGGCTGCTCTAGCTCCATTTCTTTCTCCTTGCCTTTGCTAGAGGTTTGATTTGTAGCTTTGACTGCCCTCTGATGTGCTGTGGAGGATGAGGCAGCTGCTCCCCAATGTTGTATACCTTGGACAACTAAAGGATCCTCTGCATCTCATCGGTTAGTCTTGGAGGAGGTGAGCTCAGGAACAGAGACATGGATGGGTGGATAAAAAGGTCTATAAACTCACAGTAAGTGTATGGAGAATAGGGTGTGCAGTGAATAGCTCAGGTCCAATACACTACTGACCTTGGATTTCCTTGTGCATCCACTCTTCTCATAGCAAAAGAAAATTTCTCATGTTGATAGTATAAAATCAAGTGGTAGATGTAGGAGGAGTATCTGAACACCCTTTCCCTTGATAGGTTCATCAATTGCTCATGCATCTTGTCTGATATATAGGTGGCATAGTCATAGCAGATTGGAGTTTTGCCAGGGGAAAACATGAGCATCATTACCAGTACAGTTTCATCAACATACTCAATTGAGTTATAACCTAGAATGGGACTGATCATATCTGCAAGGTCCCTGCCCAATGGGTTAAGGTAAACATGAGAAATGGGAGGGTACTGCACAGTATCAGATTTAATATATAGTTGGTTCATCTTGGTGATCTGAGCATCTGTCATCTTAGCTCCTTGATTTATCAGATCAAACAAAGATAAAGGAACCAATTTCTTCTCAGTTTTGAATTGCAGCATCTCTCTGATGGCCTCAAGGGTAATATAGAAAACAACTGAGCCTGAAGGGTCAAGCACAGCTCTCTGAGTGGCATCATAACCATCAGCACATAGGTGAATTAGGTCAGGAAATTGATTGACTTGAGGAAGCTTGAAGATTGGGAGGAAGGAATCCCATATGCCCAATACATCTATTCCAGCCTCATGTTTGGCCTTTAATTCATTTAACAGGTGGATGTGGAACTTTCTTTTCATTAGAAATTCCTCTCAGATTTGATAATCCAAATCTGCTAATGCCGGCCACTCCAATTCTCTCTGAGGGGCATTTAAAGGGGCAACATTGAGGGCCACAGGTGCTACTGGTGTATCCATGATTACTTTAAAACTCTGCTTATGTGTAAATTAGTGTTATTGTGCAGAGAAACAAAAAAGAGATTTTCTTGGAAAGAGAGGTGATTTATTGAGCAACAGAGGACAAAGGGTAAATTGCAGCAATTGAAATACTGCACAAAGGACTAAAAAAGGCAAATACTTGTTCTTGCCAGACTCTTTCACGGTAATTAGGTGTAATTTCAGGTTCCCTGTTCACGATTGCGTGAATAGAATGCAGGTTTTGTGAAAACTTTGGTAAACAAGGCTTAGCTGGTGAATTTCGACCTTATAAATTCAAATGGGAACTAGACACAGGGGATTTGCCGGTCAATTGTGGGTTTTTTTCTGTGTTTTAAGTTAATTTAGTTGATTTGCAGAAAAAACCAGGCGTAGAGAGGATTCGCAGGGATAAATACCTGGTACACTGACAGTCCTGGTCACAAATGCAGGTGGGTTGGCGCGCCGATGGTCTCCAGGTCGAATTCAGCAAGTTGGCGTGAGTTTGGACGTAAAATACATGCAGGAGACACCACAGTTGTTTTTGCAAAAAGTGTAAAAAACGCGAAATTTTGGCCAAAATATGGATTTTTTGGAACATTGGCGCCTTTTTCGGATGACGTTAGCATGACATCATCGGGTGAGGTCAAGTTCGGATGACGTCAGCATGACGTCATTAGGTGACATAGCGGCTTATGAGTGGTCCACGGGGATGGTGAGGTGGCAGACAAGTGGAGCAATGGCGGACGAGGGCGCAGACGCGGCGATGACATAGCAGTGATGCTGGCAGGGTGGGTTGGCGGAAACCGGAAACCGTAGGCGGTATGATATCGCACCGCTTTTCATATGTAAGTGGAGTTGTCAGAGGGGGATCCGATACACTGTGGGGGCGACGTGTGGCCGAGGCCTGACGTCACCCTCTGACAGATATCGGAAGGTATCTTACGGACGTCAGGGCCGGTCCGATATCCATGTGGGCTGTTGAATGAAAGGCGCTCGATCGGACGGTCGACGGGTCGATGACTTGTCTGGACGATACAGCGTCGGGCAGGCAATAAAATATGCATTTTTTATGAAATTTGTGCCCTGCGGGACTTTGGAAAATTGGCGAATTTGCATGGTTTTTTCAATGTTTTCTTTGTAAAGTCGCGCATAGCTCCAGGACTTTGGATAAGTCGGAAAAGTGGGTTTTTTTTATTATGTATTTTTGCCTTTTGAGTGGGTTAGGGGTGAAAATGGGTTTTTTACAAGGTTTTTTAAGTAAATGAAGGGTTGAATGGGTAAATGAATTCTGAAGGAGGAAAAGAGGTGAGGCTTGGGTTCTAAAACTGACCAGATGTCAATTTGATTCCCTAGTAGTGAACATATGGCTATAATGCCAAGGGGGGGGATATTTATAGAATGCTTGGGGTTTATACACCATGGTGTTATAATAGTAGGGAAAGGGTGACATAGGGAATTTAGATAGTAGAAGTTAGGGGTTAATATGGAGGAAAAAGGTGAATGAGGAGTGATATCACTAAGTTTATTTGAAAACCACTTAGCTTAGGCAGTAGATCAATATGAAAAGAATTTTGCACAAGAAATGTGGCTTTCAAAGGAAACCAGAACCAACATAAAACCTTGAATTCTTTCACAAACACAACTGGTGTAGGGATGTTAGTAGTGAGTGTAAAACAAGGAAGAAAGGAAGTTAGACATGCTCCATTGTGTTGTTTTCCTTATATTGACCAGCAAGATTCAGTTTGGAAGGAATACCACTTCTGCAACCCCATCTACCTACCCATCTACTTGCCTAACATTTTTTGTTTCTTCTTGGAGGGTGCACTTGGACTTGCAGACCCTTATGTGGCTTTTCTTTTCCATTGGCTTTTTCTTTTGATTGCCTATTTAGCACTACCCTTATTGCTTCCAAGGCCCCAGATTAAGCAGTTGGGAACCTTAGTTTCTCTGCCTAACTATTGGTCTGCCAAGATTAAACATTTTGGACAGACTTCTTTCTCTATTCTACAACAGAAAATTGAAACATGGCATGATCCATATTAGACTGTTGGACCATCCATCAAAATTTAGTAAACATGAAGCTATGTACACACCTTGTCTTCTCTTGGAAATATGTGATCTTTTTGTCAGCAAAGCAGAGCATATTTGGCATTTGAATTTGCCAATCATGAAATATGAAACCTATTGGTATAGGTATCCAACAGTCACTAAGGGAAAAGTCGTTGCAAAAGAAAGAAAACCGGAAGTTGTGGCAAGAACCAACGTAGAAAATAACTCCAACAACGTTTCGAATGAGGAAAATAGAATTAAGCTTTTCCATATCCTAGTTATTTCCAAACACACCAAGGTTGATACATTGTTTGATAGTGGATCTCAGGAAAATTTAATTTCTACAGAGTTGGTCAAGAAATTGAACCTAGAAACCGTGCCTCATCATAAACCGTATCCATTGGGTTGGATAACCAACGATGCCAATCTTTAGGTCACAAAGAAATGTGTTTTTAGCTTTGCAATTACTACCAATTTCATTGATGAATTCAAATTAGATGTGGTGCCACTGGATATTTCTAGAATTGTGTTGGGAAGCCTGTATCTGTATGAGAGGAAAGCAGTTTTCCATATATTCGAGAAAAAATATCATTTGTTCAAAGATGGAGTGGATTATATTGTGAGAGCCCATCGTAGGACACTTAATTTGTCTTTGTCAAGCACATGGCAAATGAATCAACTGGTCAATTCCAAAAAGAATCACGTGCTCCTTATGATCAAGCAGAAGAATGACACGGAGCATGAACCCTTTGTAGGTTGTGACATGAAGCTGAAAGTTGAATTGGTTGATGTGGTCAATCAATATGGAGATATGTTTCTAGAAGCAAAGGGATTTCCACCAAAAAGGGGAATTCAGAACGAAATTCAGATATACAAAGATTGTCCACTCCCAAACATTGGTATGTATCGAATGCAATTCTAAAAAGTTTATAAATTAAGAAGCAAGTCCAGGAATTGTTAGATAAAAGTGTAATTTGTCGCTCTACTTCGGCATGTGGTTCACCAATTGTTTTGGTACACAAGAAATATGGAAATTGGCGCATGTGTGTAGATTATCAAGCTTTGAACAAAATTATCGTAAAGAATCAATACCCACTGCCCAGAATAGATGATTTTCTAGATTAGTTGAAGAATGCAAAATATTTTAGTAAATTATACTTGAGAAGTGGATATCATCAAGTTAGAATAATTGAGGAGGATATTTGGAAGATTGTTTTTAAAACCAAACTGGGATTGTTTGAGTGGTTGGTTATGCCTTTCTGTCTTTGCAACACTCCAACTACATTCATGAGAGTTATGAATGATGTTTTAAGATCCTTTCTTGATGAGTTTGTAAAGTCTATTTAGATGATATATTGATATTCAACAAATCATAGGAAGAGAATTTCAAGCATGTGAGGAAAGTGTTGGATGTCTTGAAAAAAGAACGGTTATTTTTGAAGATGTCTAAATGTGAATTCAGGAAAACTTCCTTAGTGTATTTGGGCCACATAGTTGGAGGAGGTGAGCTGAAGATTGACCCCTCTAAAGTGTTGGTCATTGTGAATTGGCCAATATCCAAATCAGTCATAGAAGTAAGGAGTTTTCTGGGAGAAGCGTAGTATTGGAGGAAGTTCATTGCCAATATCTCTTCCATAGTAGCTCCACTACATGCTTTGGCCAGCGTGAAGGTTTTCTTCTAGTGGGGAGGCAAATAGAAAAAAACATTCAATGCTTTAAAACAAAAGATCAGTTCAACCCCAGTTTTAGCATTGTTGGATTTGAAACAACCATTTGAAATATAAACTGATGCAAGTGACTATGGCATGGGTGCAGTACTTGTACAACATGGTAAGCCCATTTCATTTCATTCTGAGATTTCTAATGGTATTTTTATTGACTATCCTACATATGATAAAGAGCATTATGCATTGGTGCAAAGCGTGAAGAAATGGAAGCATTACTTGATGGGTAAAGAAACCATTATTCACACCGATCATCAACCTTTGCAATATCTGCAATCTCAAACAAAATTGCAGCAATCAAGGCACTTTCGTTGGATGGGATTCTTACAACAATTCCACTTGGTAATCAGGTACAAGAAAGGTATTTATAACAGATTTGTTGATATGATCTCTAGACCGGTTGCTAATATTTCCATTTTACTCAAGAATAATTCTATTTTGCCTTAACATTATGTTGAAAAATATGCACATGATGCTGACTTTCAAGAGGTATATTCATGCTTGAGTCAAGGCCACTAGGTTGAGGAATTAGACTACCATGTACATGATAAGTTGTTGTATCATTTTGGAAAACTTTTTGTTCCACGGGGAGAGCAAGTAGGTGTCACAAGGGAAGAGCACAATTCTCTTATTTTTGGACATTTCAATGTAAGTAAAACAATGACAAATCTTCAGAGGTATTTTTACTGCCCTCGTATGCTTGAAATTGTGTCACGTTTTATTAGAGGTTGTTCATTGTGGGAAATCAGTAAGCCTAGTAAAAGTAAACTAGGATTGTACACACCACTTCCAATGCCTTCAGGTCCATGGGGGAGTGTTACTATGGATCTTGTAGGAGGTATTCCTTTATCAAGAAAAGGTCATGATTATTTGTACGTAGTTATAGATAGGTTCAGCAAGATGACCATATTAATGCCTTGTAAAAAAACAATTACAGTTGAGCAAACAACTTAACTTTTCTTTCAAAATGTATGGGTTCATTTTGGATTACCTACTTCTATTGTAAGTGGTCGTGATTCCTGATTTGTTGGGAGTTTTTGGTCAAGTTTATGGAACTTGATGGACACCAAGTTGAAGAAAAGTACAACCTTCCATTCGCAAATAGATGGTCAAACTGAAGTGTTAACAGGATAGTTATTCATTTGCTAAGAGGATATTGCAGCAAACTTCCTAAGTTGTGGGATGAACAGTTGCATTATATTCATCATGCTTACAACCAAGAAAAACACTCTTCTACTCTAACTTCTCCTTTTGAGGCACGTCTTGGTTATTTGCCTAAAACGCCTTTGGATTTCATCTATGAGAAATATTTAGTTGTATATGGACATAGTGACATAGACTGAACAAAGAAATTCATTGAGAAAATTCAGTTGATTCACCAAAAAGTTCAAGAACAACTAGAAAAGAGTCAAAGCAGGTATAAGACAAGGAATGATAAGCATCATGTGGATCATCGGTTTCAAGTAGGTGATGAAGTTTGGTTATACATTAACAAGGAAAGGCTTCAAGGTGAAGGTAAAAAGCTGAAACCAATCCATTATGGTCCATTGAAAATTTTGGAAAAGATTGGTAATAATGCTTTCAAGCTTGATTTGCCTTCATATATGAAAATTTATTCTATTTTTAATGTTGAAAATTTGAGATTGTATGAGCCTCCTTTGATTGAAGATCAAGGAGAAAGTGTACAAATTCCATCAATTAAATATTTTTCTCTAGAATTTATTGATGAGCTTCAGCAAGACACCATACTTAATAGAAGAATGAGGTCATCAAAGAGGGGAAATTTTGATTATCTTTGAGTGGGTCTCAAAGATACAAGTCCATCAAAGGCCAAATGGATTAAAGAGGGAAAGGTGAGGGAACAATACCCTCATCTGTTCAATAACATAATATAGTCTTTTGGGGTCCAAAAGGCTTCGAGTGGGGATGAGTGATTAGGTGCTCAAGTTTATGCTCAAGAATCAAAGTTTCAAAATTTTGTCAAACTCAGCTTGAGATTGAAGAACTCATCATTCAGAATCCAAAGGTGTGATCGACACTCAAATTTGAGCTCGTATGGAAAAGTTAGAGAAAGTCAAAGTTTAAGTTGGACTTGTTTACATGGCAGGATTGGATGACGTGGCAAAGTTCCCAGTGAATGAGTAGGCGCCAAGTGACAGGCTACCATTGGACCTCGCATATTGTAGGTCGCAGGTGGATCGGGTTAAGAATTGGCCCCCAGGCAGTGCCGATTCGATTTGTGATATCGCAATCACAGGAAAGGAAGAGTTATAGAATTCGCCCTCGACACAATTTATACTCCCGTCAAGTCTGCAATATTGTTATCGCAACATTCCATCATGTTAACAAGACATTCAGCCTTCTAAACCTCAGTGATTGTGATTTGTGTTATGGTCGATAGGTTATGGCCTGCGACGTGGCCAAATTCTCGCTTAGATAACATATTTTGGAGCAAATTTGTAGGATTATGTCAGTTTTGGAGCAATTTGTGGAACAAATAGTGGAAGAACTAGGAGAAGTCATAACTTCTTTAGTTATTATCCAAATTGGATAAAAAAAAGAGGCTAGATAGCCATTTTTGAGTATTCTAAACTCATTGAGACAGGTTTCAGATGACTTTGAGCATTGTAAACACATTTTTGTTGTAATTTTGAGCATAATAGAGAGGCCCAAGCATTGGAAGCTAGGGGTGAACTCCTCATCAAATCTTTGTGTTATGTGTTGTATTTTCATGTTCTTTGTTGTTATTGTGTTGTTCTTTAGCATATGTTTTATGTTAAATTGTTTATACATTTACATAAGAAACTCTCATGGGAATCAGTTACTTAAGTGAACATGGTAAATCCTTAAGCACTTTATAAGAAAATGATAAGCATGTTGGGATTTATTCTGAAAGGGTAATTCACAAAAGATTATTAATCTTCTCCATTTCAGATTAGGTGCTCAAGTTTATGCTCAAAAATTAAAGTGTCAGAATTTTTTCAAACTCAGCTTCAAATCGAAGGGCTCATCATTTTGAATCCAACAGTGTGAACGTCACTCAAATCTGAGCTCGTATGGAAAAGTTAGAGCAATTCAAAGTTCAAGTTTGGCTTGACTACATGGCAGGATTGGATGACATGGCAAAGGACCCAGCGAATGAGGAGGCACCAAGTGGCAGGCTTCCATTAGCCCTCGCATATCGCATATCGTAGGTCGCAGGTGGATTGGGTTAAGAATCGGCCCCCAGGCAGTGCTGATTGCCTATTGCAATGAGCAATAGACTACCCAGATGCGAGATGTTATGAATTCCCTTTTATATCCCCGCTGGGTCCGTGTTATCTCTATTGCAACATTTTGCCATGTTAACAAGGCCTTCAGCCCGCCAAACCTCACCAATTGTGATTTGCAATATGGCCGACAGGTTATGGCCCACGACGCAGCCAAATTCTCGCTCAGTTGGTGAATTATGGAGCGAATTTGTAGGATTATGTCGGTTTTGGAGTAATTTGTGGAACAAATAGTGGGAGAACTAGGAGAAGTCATAACTTCCTCAGTTCTTAGCCAAATTGGATGCAAAAAGAGGCTAGATAGCCATTTTTTAGTATTTTGAACTCATTGAGATAGGTTTCAAAGGCATATTAGCATTGTAAAAACACTTTTGTTGTAATTTTAAGCATAATAGAGAGGGCCAAACATTGGAAGCTAGACCAAGGAGACGTAGCATAGGAGGGGTGAACTCCTCATGTTGTGTGTTGTATTTTGATGTTTTTCTCTGTTATTTTGCTGATGTTCATCATATGTTTTATGTTAAATTGTTTATAACATTTACATAAGAAACTCTCATGGGAATCAGTTAATTAAGCAAACATGGTGAATCCTTAAGCACTTGATAAGTAAATGATAAGGACCTTGGGTTTTATTATAAATGGGGAATTAGCACAGCATTACTAATATGCTCCATTTCAAATCAAATTGGTATCAGAGTGCTGGTTTTTGCTTACTAGATTTGCTTTGTGAAAGGGGGATTTAATTGTTTGCAAGTTTGTGTCATGCTAACAAGGTGAAAACTCAAAAGAGGAGAAGGGAAGCTGGTTGAAAGCCCTATAGTTGGATCAAGGGGAAGAAGAGCAAGGTTGTAAATGTCCTCTACACCAATACATCCTCAGGTTGTAGAAGTTGCAGTTGAGTCTTCAGAGACCACGTCTCATGATGGAGAACCTATCATGGAAAAAGATGAGAAGACCTTTAGAAAGGATTTCTTTGAGATGATAGAGATGGTGAAGGTTCCCTATGAAGAGAGGAATAACAAATTGCTAGGAGAAAGTTTGAAATATCCTAAAGGAGAATGTTATTCACGAGGAGGTAATGGAAAAGAAGGTAATGGGTATGGAGACAAGCCTCCACCCTCTCCATCGTCTTCTTCATCTTCTACTTCACAATAATCTTCACAGTCTTCCACTAATACATCCCTTACTCATACTCATCATCATTCTGCAAAAGGAACTGGTAAATCACCTTTTCTAAAGCTTGATGTTAAATTCAAGTTGCCTATGTACAATGGAGAAGTTAATGTAGAAAAGTTGGATAACTGGATTCGTGAGTTGTAGGTGTACCATAGAATTTAGAACCTTCAAGAGGATGTGTAGTGTCCTATCTAGGGTGGTAGATTGGGCTAAATTTATTATCAACCAGGGTGCGTAGACTTAGAGGCATGTGCCTAAAATATATAGACATAAAGGATCTAATCTAAGCCTACTCATCCTAATTACAATGCTGTGACTTAATCTAATATTAAACTATCAATCAAATATTTAACTAAGCATCAAACTATGTATCATTATCAGCTAAGATTCAACTCATAACATGTTGTGTATCACTGTATTTAAAGGTTTCGGTCCCCTTACAGAGACACCAAACATAAAATCCCTGTTCAATGGTACCCAACATTCATGAACATTTATTACAAACATGCAAAGTAAAAATCATAAGCATACAGTCCATGACAGTGCTTTACAAAGCAACCCTGGATCGAATCCCTTATAGGATATAATTCACGATCCGAATGATGGCCTATTCAAGCGCATGCATAAACATATAAACAACGCATTCATAAACACATGAATATAAACATCGATTAAATCCCTGTGCATATATATCAATTTCAAATATCAATCAAATGCTCTGACTGTAAAATGTAATTAAAATAACATTGTAAACGCAATTAAAATGGCAACAGTATACCATGTACGCAGGGCCCGTCCGCGTTCTTGGTATACCGATCTCATTATCCCACGATCACCGAATTAAAACAGTCGCACTGTGATTATAATGCAAGTCTATTGTATTAAATCAAAGCTCTGTTCATGCAGCGACAAGTAAAAACGTAAAACGTACGTATAACCAGGTTCGAACTTATAATTACATATGGTTCACATCCCTTGAAAAATGGATGTTCATCCATCGGCGGCTGTTGCCGCTTTTACCAAAACACAAAATGTTTCTATCCTAGCTTACGTGCATAAAAAAAGGAAACAAATAAAAATCGGTTTGAACTATGACTGTGTGCTGTTGCTGCCTTTGTCGCCAACATGCCATAGTTGACCAAGCGTTGACCGCACATGTAGGAGGGTTGTTTCCGCTGCGGGATAGGTGCTTGTCCATGCTTGGACATTCCACTTTTCACCCATGCCTTTCGCTCTGGCCTTGCTGTCATGCCACATGTCAAACAATAAGCCATTTACAGGTTGTTGGGACTTCCTGTAGTCATTTTGCCCAAAAATCCTAATTTATTAACACAAAATCCTTAAATCAATTTAAATGCAATTCAACAACTATAAAACTATTAATTAATCAATTTCCAAGGCATTTGAGGGATAAATGATGAAAAGAGGTAGGTAATGGTCATGTTTTGGGAGGGAAAAAGGGGTCATAGAATGGTACCAACATCTCTCCCTGACTTAATGACTTAGCATGTCCTCATGCTAACCCTGAAGTGCTTCCTTTCAACTCAGTCCCTACCTGTACCTCTGCTTCCTTGAGCAATGTGTATACATTATTTTTCACCTGGGCATCTTTCTGGTCATGGAGCTCTTGCTTTAGTCTTTTGTACTTTTCCTTGAGGGTCTTCTTTTGATTGTACCACTTGGTGGCCCACTTGCAAATGTCTGTCTGCGCAGCTTCCAGCTCATTAACCCGCTCCTTTAACTTTTCATTTTTCTTTTGAATTTATTTACTCTGTGTTCGGAGCATTTCATTTTCCTTCTTAATAACTTTCTCCAGCATGTTAGCCTCCATGAGCTCTTCCTTTAATTTTTCAATTTGTCTCTCTAATTTCTTCTGCTTCTTATTGGGAGGTGGTGACCCTCTTCCCTGTTTGTTATTACTTTCGACCTCTATATCAGCTCCTGGGGGTGAATGGCTTTCAACATCTACATCGGCTCCTGGCCCTGGTGGTGAATGGTCACTGCTCTGAATATCCATCTGTATAGGTGCATTGGATTCGGGTTGGTCTTCTTGCAACTGAACTTTTGATGCCCTTCTTGTTCTCCTTGAGTAAGTGGTGAAGACTTTGTCTTGTTCTGCCCTTTTAGCATCCTCCTTTCTCATTTGTCTGGTCCTTATGCTGCTCACAGGTGGGGGTATCTTGTTAGCTTTGGATGATGTTGGAATCTCCTCATCAATGTCCTTCATAAACCCTGAGTTTTCTTGTGATTCTTCTTTGTCTTCCTCATCCTTGATTTGGTTGGCAGCTAAGAACTCCTTCCATGTTTTCCCTCTTCTTTGCATTTCATGTTCAATGAGAATTTTGATTAAACCAAAATGATATAAGCTTTTGTCTTCGTTTCCTTTCTGCTTCTGGATGGTTTTGGACATCTTGGTTAGGCTCTGCAATAAGAAATATGGTAAATTGATGACACATTATTTCTTTATGTGTAGCAACAAATTGATGTGATACAAATAAACAATGTTGTAGCGGCCTTCACAGGTTACAAACTTTTGAAGTATGTAAACCATTTCATCCCAAGGATGCACCAACCAACTTCTTGGAACGCCTTTCTTCTAGTTGACCGCTGAGACTCGGGACCTAGACATGAATTGGGTCCACGATTTTTCTTTGAATTGTTTGGTTTTAAAATACTTTTCTCCTCTGGGCTAATCCCTATTGCTTGGGCGATGGTGTCCTTTGAAACCCTGAATGAGAAAGTGCCTATCAGGGCTTTCTCCCCATTAAATGTGAAGGCAAATTGCTTAGCAACTTCTTCGTTGCTTCCATGGAATTTTTCCAAAAAGGGTAGCCATTGTATTTCCCTCAGAATCGAAATACAGTCTTCATGGTACTGGGAGCTATCGAACACATTTGGCTCGACCCTATTTGTCATCTTGGTAGAGGGTCGAGCTTCTTAACTTGCAAATTTAACAAAGAAGTCTGGGTTTATTACCTGATACAGTCGCTCCTTAGTGTTCACTGTAATGTTGGGTTGGCTTGTTGTGTAGCTCGGTGAGATTCGAAACTGGATGCGTTCTCTGCCCTCGGTCCTTGTTGTGGAGGCCACGGAGTTATATACCAACGTATGCAATCCTGAAATAAGTGAAATGACCACTTTCTTCTCCTCAGAGTGTATTCATTTTTAAGAATAGAGGAATAATGATAATATCGCTTGCACAAATATTATGATGGGAGCGTTGAGAGGTGTATGTACGTCGGGTGGTGAATTCATCATTCGGCCCATGCAAAATAATGAATAGGCCTGTTGTCTCTTTCCTTTATAATTACTCTTTTTATTTTTTATTAATTTTTTTTCAAAAAATATCACCACGTGTCCTGTTGGTACTCAGCCAATTGGAGGTGTAGACTTAGGAGGTTGGTATGGCGGTAAATGGTTGTAGGATGCTTAGGAAATATTGGAGTGGAGGGTGAATGAATTTTAAAAGTAGGATGTAGGTTGGAGTAGGGAAGAATTAGGGGGATAAGGGAGGATGGGAAAATGCGCCCTTGGAATTAATCATAACAGTCATAGCTATTAGAATTAACATAAAAATTAATCTAAGAAATTAAGTGTTAAAAACAAGGAGTGTATTACACTGTTGTTTGACTGTTGTTGTATTGACATGCTGAGTAGAGCTAACTTTTTGACTGTTGTTTGATTTTCTTTGTTGTTCATAACAGGTCCCCTGAGGTATGTTTGAATGCAACAGGTCCCTCTGCGGTGCTGAAGATGTTCATGCAATTCTTTGTGTGCATGCAGGTGTTGCTGAGCTTGGGTGCTTGATGAAGTCTTGGTCCTGCCTTTGTAGAAACTTGTTGTAGCTGTGTTGAAGTAATTTTCTTTTAAAATATCAATCTCCTAACAGGTCCCTTTTTGTGTGTCTAAAAAGGTCCCATTACTGCTGGTGCTGGTAGCATGGTCTTCTTGGACAGAACAGGCCCCCCTGCATAATATTTATAACTAGGTCCCTCTGATATAAAACAATGACAAGACAGCTTATTTATTGAAGTCTAGAATGGTGGAACAAACTGCTTGGGAAATTTACAATGATGAAAAAAAAATTACAATGGAGAGATAAGAATATAAGAATACTGATGCTCCTCTCCCCCACAAAAATTTTGACTTGTCCTCAAGTCAATATTCAGCTGAAACATTAAACAGTGAAAAAGAAAGAGAATTATTACCCGCCAATGAATTGGTTTTCATGTAGGAATTCGAGGTTAGAGTGTGCCAGAAACTGGTTTTCACATCTAACCCATTTATTATTTTTCTATGTTTTTTTTTTTTTTCTTTTTGTTTTTTTTTGTTTTCTTTATATATTTTTTTCGAAATTGAAAGAAAATAAACTAAGGCAGGGATACTGCAGCTGAGAGCTGCAGTATCTCAACCTCACTTTGTTGAGAGACTGTGTGTAGAAAATCTTGCTTGCTGATGGGCTCAGTATAAAGTTTCAGGCGATGACCATTGATAGTAAAGGAATGACCTTCTCCATCAATAGTTGTGAGCTTCACTGATCCATTGTCATAAACCTGAACAATTTGGTAGGGGCCCATCCAATGGGTGGTAAACTTGGCTTTATGATCTCTGAACTTAGAGTCAAAAAGTAGAGCCCAGTCACCTTCCTTGAACTACTTCTTCTTGATATGTGCATCATGCCACTGCTTCCTTTGCTTTTGCATGAGGATGGTGGTTTCCTCTGCTTTCTGCCTCATTTCATCCAGCTGGTTAAGCTGCTGGATTCTTTCTTTTTGTGCCTCATCCAAGTCAATCTATAAATCAGCAGCCAGTTTAAAAGTATGTATTTGAAACTCAATAGGAAGCATCACCTCTTTGTCGTACACCAACTGATATGGTGTAAATCCTGTAGTATCCTTCCATGTGATTCTGTAAGCCCAGAGTGCATCTTTGAGCTTTTCTTCCCAATTCTTCCTATTCATTGCAACAGTTTTAGTAATGATACCCTCCAAAGTTTTGTTTATAGATTCCACCTGCCCATTGGCCTGTGGATGGTAAGGGGTGTGCTTTTCCTATGCTTGATCTTATAT
Source organism: Pinus taeda (assembly GCA_000404065.3). Classification (NCBI taxonomy): domain Eukaryota; kingdom Viridiplantae; phylum Streptophyta; class Pinopsida; order Pinales; family Pinaceae; genus Pinus; species Pinus taeda. Next base: position 305 of record APFE031451910.1, on the reverse strand, counting down.
TTGTCTGTGATGTCCTTGACTAACTTGGAGGTGAATTGGGTACCTTGATCAATTACTATCTCCCTTGGCACTCCGTATCTAACAAAAATCTCTTCAAATAGGAAATTGACAACTGTGTGTTCGGTGGCTCTTACCAGTGCTTTTGCTTCAGCCCACTTTGTGACATAATCAGTACATACTAAGATGTACTTCTTACCGTTGGAGGATGGGTTAATAGGTCCTATGAAGTCTAGAGCCCATTTTTCAAATGGCTCTAGGTGAACTTGGGGCTGAAGAGGCATCTCATCTGTAGCTGTTGGCCTGCC
>APFE031451909.1:8234-18520 GCA_000404065.3 Pinus taeda | reverse complement strand
TTCATCCATATGAATAGAGTTGTTACACGATGAAGATGTTGATGCTGTATAAATCGAAACTTCACTATGAGGACAATCCATCCCTTTCAAATAGAAGATGTTGAATGATACAAATGGAGAGTCTCCTAAAGATATTATATAGGTTAGAGAATGAAATTTTCCCTCCAAAAAATTTCCCCCAAAAAAATTTCGCGAAAATATTTCCCTTCAAAAATTTTCCTCCCAAAAAATTTCGCAAAAATATTTCCCTCCTAAAAGTTTCTGAGATTTATTTCTCTTCATTATTTTATTCTACAATTTAATGAAAAATGTAAACTAAATTTTTTTTATGAAATAAATCATTAAAGTTAAAATTGTAAACTACAACTTCCACCTTAATTATTTTAATAGTCAAAGTATATAATATTTACTAAAAAATGGAATTTTTTTTTAATTTTTATAATACATTCTGAAGCAAATTAATCCCACATTCACCCCACTGTAAAACAATTCCATAATATTTGTGATGAGCCCCAGAAATGGGTAATTATATGGACTCATTCAGCCTCCTAATTCGACTTAATCCACCATTATCATTAGTTTATTGCATGTTTTTTATTATATTTCTGCTAATATAGTGAATTGGGTTACTCATTATGCCAAAAAGCCTAATGTGTGCTTTATGCATATTTTTGGTCAATTTTAAGACAAAATCAAAGGTTTAATGAGCATTTGATAGCTAAATTCATGGAAGAACAAGGGAGAGGATTTGTAGGAAGACGTCCCCTTCATTTATGAGCCCTTATCTCGAATTCTCCATCAAAAATTCAAAGCACAAAGCCAAAAGGCAGCCAAGTAAGTCAAGTAGGACTGTTGTTATCTTCAGTTCCAGGAAGCCGAATTCCTTGATTTTAGGAGGACTGTTGGAGGTCCCCATTTGTATAAATAAGAAGGCTTAGGGCCTCATATTAGTTAGTCAGATTTTAGTTATATCTTAGTCAGTAGGTTAGCCATTTTGTTAGTCTATTTTCGTACTTTAGTGTAGCTCTATATCAACACATTTTCGAGCTTTTTTTGTAGACAGTTTTTGGGATGTAACTATTATTTTTTGGTCAATAAAGATGAATCCAGCTTTGTACTAGCTTTGATATTTCTTAAGAGGCTGTAGCTCTTGGGGTTGGGCCCAAGCCAAGTGCCAGTACCTCCTTTGTGTACTTTTATGTGTCTTTGTTGCATTCATAGAATAATTTATGTTATTTAGGATAAAGTCTTGCTTTGTTACTTATGTTGTTTCTTATGATTGAGATAGTTTTTCATGTTTCAGGTTGATTTGATAGTTTGGTAACAGAAAAGATCCACAAAAAGGCTATCAAGCAGTCCTTGATCTCATTTCTCCCTCCCTGGGACCATGAATTGAGACCAAGGCATACTTGCTGCCACAAAAACACTGTTTTTACCTTCCAATGCAATTGCTAGTGTTAGATTTTAAGGTGGAAAAGTTGATACCAGTTGTACTTGCATGTTTAGGTCTATTCTTGCTTAGTTTCCATAGCTATCTTGCATTATTTCCTGTCTATAAACTTATGTTCGTAATGTTTTTGGTTTTTAGTTCATATTAGGTCAAAATAGATAGATCTCTGGTTTTTCTAGTCTTTGTTCGATCAGTTTTGGAAAATACTGTGCAGAAAACCTGTAATACATCCCTACCTACCCTTCCTCCATAATAAAACCTACTCCAACCCCTAATCCAAGATTCCTCCCCTTCATTTTCCACACTTTTCCAATTTTCCCTAATTTCTACATTATTGTGCAACATTTTTTCCTCCATCCTTGAACAAATCCAACCACCTTCATCACTCCTCAACTTCATTTACCAGGTCATAGACCCCTTAACAGCCTTATCCATCCTTTATTTCCACTTTCCCACCATTTTTCCACCATCAACCCTCTAAAATCCACTTTCGGCCTATTCCTATAGAACTGCCTATAGAACATCTTGTAGAACCCATGCAGACTTCCTATAGAAGTTCACGTGAGCATTTTTTCGAGATTTGATCACTGTGAAACTCTCTGGAAGGGTGTTAGGGACCCCTTAGGCTCTCTTATCACCTTCCCAACCTCCTGCAAGCACCCACTCCATTTTCTTTCGCCAATCAACCTCTGCACAGTCAAAAATAGTTAAAGCGCATGCATAATAATTTTGCAAGATTACTCATAAATACAAAAAGATGCTTTTCTAGATTTTACTTCAGAAGTAGCTTAGACACATGCATTTTTCTTTTCCAAGAGTCAATGGCATCATTTCAGCAACTTTCATCTCTTTTCTTGCACCAGTAGGGTTAGTTAGTAAAACTAGGGTTTGCTAGGGTTTGCATTTCCTTTCAGCTTTTCACTTCTTTCTGCAAGTAGACTAACCTCTTTTGAGTTAGCTTTCATTCATCACAGTTAAAAACTTCTTCTAAGAACTCATAGAAGTTGGCTTAAGCTCTTAGCGAACTTGTGCTAGTTAATCAAGTGACAGCTTGCAGTAAGAGCTAGTACTTGTGCATATAGCACCATCGCTTCCAAGTTTGTTATGAACTACCGGGTTAATAAAAGTAAAGAAGGGAGTCCTAGGAGTTGCAACATCATTGCTGCAATACTGGAGCCCACCATCTTTTTGGCGCCATTGTCGGGGAAGCATCAGAGTATTTGTGATTGCTTCTTTTCTTTTATTTTCTACTGCAACATTCTGCTAAATAGTTCATTTTAGCAAGAGTAGAGTAGTTGTTTCATTTCCATTCTACAATTTCATTTCCACAAAAGTAGATTAGACATTTCCTACTTTCCTAGACTAGCATTTCAATTCTGCAAGCGTAGATTAGCATTTCAATTCCGCAATTTCAATTCTGCAACTGTAGATTAGCATTTCAATTCCGCAAAAGTAGAATAGACATTTCCTGCTTTCCTAGACTAGCATTTCAATTCTGCAATTTCAATTCTGTAAGGGTAAATTAGCATTTCCTGCTTTCATTTCAATTCTGCAATTTTTATTTCAGCAAGAGTTATTTTAGTTAGTTGCAATTTGTTATTCAATCAATTTCAGTTTTGCAATATCTTGATTCAGATCTTGATTCAGATGAATCAAGATTTGCAGAAGGAAGTGATACAACTGCACTTCATGAGAGTTGGTATCAAGAAGCATTGAAAATTGAAGTGGATACCTCGTGATAGTTGATATCTGTTGCTAGCAGTTAGTAGTGGGGTTTCAATCTTGATGATCTTTTAGGGTAAATAAGGTATTGGATACTTGCCTAATGGATGAAGATGGTCGAAAGAGCATTTCAAAAAATTGAAGACCTGACATATTTTTGGAAAGATGAGATGCATAAATTCTATGAAGGTGTTGAGAAAGAGTGGGAACTCTTGATACACATTGGGGACAAGATAGTGGACATGGGGAAGGACTTGGGTAATCTTCATGGAAGGACTATTTAACTCAATGAATTTGATGAGAAGATATGAGATGGTGATCGAAGAGTCCAAGAACTCATGGATGAACGAGTTCGACTAAGGGAGAAAAGCACCATGTTGTAGGAAAATGTCAAGGGACTTGAGGACGACATTGAGAGGGACTTTCTTGCTAGAAAGCCCATTGTGATAGAACAGGATGACCTCAATTACATTGACATACTTGGGGACTATCACCAAGACATGAAGGAATATGTTTGAAAGATTGGGTCACTTCGAATGGAAGAAGTCAATGTGTGCCAAGTAGGTGCACTTAAGGAGAAAGCGATGGAGGAGAAACTTGATGGAGCTCAAGGTAAGCCAGGATCTAATTTATTAGATGAAACGAATAGGGAGTCGAGGTACCTCAGGAAGGAAGTTAGGTCGAAATATAATTCAAAAGACTCTTCTGAGGTTGAGTTATTGCAGAAGGCTGCAGAGATAAGATGCAATATCAAGCCTAGAGAGGATGGAAATGACTTTAGGCTGAGTTTTTGTGTAGGAAACTGTACATGGCAAGAAGTTTGTTGCATTGGTGGACATAGGGGCCACCCATAGCTTCCTTACCAGGAAAGAAATGAAATCTTTTGGGACGAAAGCTGAAGTGGGGAGAGAGTCGATTACTTTCAAAGCATTGGACTCTACCATGAAAGCTATGATAGGTAATTTGAAGGACACTCAGCTAAGAGTGGGTTCACATTCTCCATAGTTGGACTTGAGGGTGAGAGACTTGGATGGTCATAATATGGTGCTAGGGAAGATTTTCTGAAAATTACACAATTCATACCCATGGTGGACCAATATATTCTCTTAATTACAACTAGAGGACAAACTATGGTGGTTCCGATGAATATGAGGACTTGCTTGGGATATAGAATAAGAATTTGTTCGATGGCTTTGTATCCAAAGGATCCAAGTGTGAAGCATGATTATGTGGAGAAAAGGGGACTTGGATGTATGACTCAAACAATGAAGGAAACGAAGATAGCTACTTTGTTGTGAGAGCTAGAAGGAAAGATGAAGGTGGAAAGGTAGTTTCACACATCTTGAGACACTTAAGAGATGCATCTTCTACGGAGGGTCTTCACCATGGAGTTGTTGATGAAGGATGTTTGAGCACTTCTTCTAAGATAGTGGTTGGGGAAGATTATGCAGATAGAGATCCGATTGGCATAGTGGATTTTTGCACAAGTACTTGAGGACGCAGTATGAATTAGATACATATGTGGATGACACTTAGGGAGGAAACTTCTCAACCCTTCCTTCTAGATAGACCTTGGAGGATAGGTGTGTGCAGGTCCTTGATATCTAGGAGGACTACACCACCCTCACAAGGGGCCTTGGAGATTAGGTTTATTTTATTGATAGGTAGATGGTGCTTGGATGAATGCAACTATATGACAGCACATTGGCATTAGCATCATGGACAACATGTTGTAGAGGGGATGATGGACTATGTCATGGGCCTAAGCATGGTTTATTTTGCACCTCGAGATGGATTCTTCATTGAGTTGGGATTGTGACAGGATATTGAGAAACAACCAATGGTGACGTGAGCAGGTTCTTTCTCATGGGTTGAGTGCTACAATTGGATTAACTACCCAACTAGTTCGATGACATGAGGGCATGCAGTGCACCAAGTTTGTGTCAAATAGACATCTTGGTTATGACAGAGATGTTGTGTTGGATGGAGTATTATGTAGTGATTCAAATGATGATGATAAATGATGAGGTTAGACATGATATATGTTGCAGCAATGGCATGTAGTTGAGTTGGAGGGACCAAGCTTCCACAATGGGGCAACATGTGGAGATTGTGACAAATGTCGATTGATGATCATATATTGAAGAGACTTCCTTTCCATCGAGACGTGAGCCTTGATGTTTTATACAAAGACATAGAAGAGGTAGGCAACATGTACATTTTGGAGATGTTGGAGCTAGCGACACTTTGCAACAATGTATGATGGTGTTTTTGAGGACAACAACCATTTAAAGTGGGCGTTTATGTCATGACCATGAACTGAGGTGTAGTTTTCTTCATACATTGATTATTTTTTGTGTTTTATTTCTTGTATCATATCATTCATTCCTTGAATTTTAGTCGCGAATGTTATCATTCTACCTTTTAAATGGTATCTATTGTTAAACATTGTAGATAATTAAATTTTATGTTCCATAAGCATTGTATATAATTCTTGTTTATGTTGTGTTTCTCTTTCTTCTCTTTAGATTTCTAAATATTCAATGTATTGATAGAGGCCCTTAAAAGTAATTTTTCTTGGCCTCCCGATGCTAGAGTTAGGCAGATAATTATGGGAAGAAGTACTTATAACTGTAACAATTAGAATATAGCAAGGACAAGAGAATAGGTAGAGGAGCTAATGCATATAAATAGATAAATATTTGATTTATAACCCACTTTAAAAAAAATGTTATTAGTATTTTTTAAATATTGCATATCAAACTCCATATTAAGAATGAAATACATTGCACATCCCTCTCACATTAAAAAGTAAAAATGTAAGTAAAAGCTTGATTTAAATTACTTTATTCTTCCCAATGTAGAAGTTATGTTATTTAATAGGAATATTGAAAAAAAATTCTTATGCCCAACAATAGGATTTTTTTTTGTAAATCTTTTTTTTTAAATATTACATCTTCACTAAACATAGAATGAATTACACAAAAGGATATCAACAATATTAATTTTCCATGCTATGTGTAAACTCTATATTAAATAACTAGGAAATTCTATATAGCCCTCCAAAAAAATAAATTTATTGCTTTTAACTTTCAATTATTTTATCTCTTAATAAATTTGATGTAAAATTAAAATATACATTGAATAGTTTTATTTCCAATATTTTTTCATCATTATTATTTTTAATTTATTATGGTAAATATATTCTAATATTTTTTATCATTACCATTTTTAATTTGTTATTGTAAATATAATGTTATTATTAAAAAATACATTGAATAATTTTGTTTCCAATATTTTTTCATCATTATTATTTTTAATTTATTAGGGTAAATATGTTCCAATATTTTTTTATCATTACTGATTTTAATTTGTTACTGTAAATATAATGTTATTATTATTAAATGTAACATTATTGAACCTTCCAATTTTATCCATGTGTCTCCATAGATTCTTGAGTTTGATTAAGATCGTTACTGCGCAACTATAGATTAACATTCATCGAGAAGGGTAGTTGCGACTGTGAGAACATATGGATCACTACATCTTCTTGCTATTGTAAATTATGAGATGATTCAAGGAGATGAATGTTGAATCAGCATTCAGAAGAAGCGTTTACATTAATTATCAGAATCACCCGTCCGCAGCCCACCCCACCCACTAGATATTCACACTAGTGAAACTAACAAGGCTGCATACATAGTGCTCAACAAACAATCGTCATTTTGTATATAAATTATTTAAATAAATTATCGTCAGTTTATATTAAACTGTGAAATCAACATCTGAAAAACAATGCAATGTTTACATTTTAAGGAATTACAAGGACCCGCAGATTCATTTATGGCATGTTTGCAGACAGGATGGGATGCCCGAAAGCACAATGACAATGGGAACTCACACAATTTGAGAGCTCATCTTTCTTAATGGAAGGTTTCCGGGCAGATTCGAGGGTTGATTCGACATGTTTGATAGATTTGAACAGTCGATGCATTACTACCATCCTCTATTCACCACACCCTAACTAATGATTAGGTTATCTCATCATCATCAACTAATATTCTTCGTCGATTAAACAACTTCGGGCCCATACCTCGAAACGGGTATGTTGGCAGACTTTCTGGAAACTGGTATGCTGGAAAAAATTTTATTGACACAGATGTAGGAATTTCATATCACCCCACATAATTACGATGTTGCCCAATTGAATGTTTAGAATTCAACCTCAATTGGTCCACTGATTGGGGTTGTTCACATCTTCGTGACTACCATTATCGGGAGGGTTTGTTGGGGTTCGATTAAGCATGAGCTTGCGGCCCATTCCCGAAAATGGGCGGGATGGCAGATTTTGATGTGAAGAAGAGGCGGGAATTTGATATGAGCCCAGGTAACTATTCTTTTGCCAAATTGAATAACTCGACCTAAACATGTCCACTGTTGGTCTGTTGTTTCCCCCGGCGTGGTGATGGGCATATTCAAATGCTATCGGTTGCTCCACTCTGCCTCCGGCCCTTAATGGATTATTCTGCAATGTACCTTCTCTTATAAATCCAACCTGTTCAACAAAGTAAGAAAAAGAATTGCTGCAGCTTCTCCCTTATAAATCAGATGACAGAAGTCTATGACCAATAGGATTCTCATGATTTGGCAAGAGAGGAATAGGTTGGAATTTCATGTCGTAACGGGAGGAGGAGGAATAGGTTGGAATTGCTCTATTCTTGCCACCGTCGTGATTGGCATATTCAAATGGTATCTGTTGCTCCACTCCTGCTGCAACAATTAGATTAATATGCAATGTACCTTCTTCTGTAAATGTAACCTGTTCAACATAATAAGAATAAGAATTTCAGCTTCTCCCTTGTAAATCAGATGACTGATGGAAATTTCTAGTAATTTCAAACAAAATTCTTAATAGAGAAAATGCTCTGTTTTGTGCACTAGGAAGCCAAAAGAAAAATTGTTTGTTGGAGATGAAAAACAGAGTTTTCCCACATTCATAAAAACATTGTATTCATTAATAAAACCACTACAGTTACAAATTACTTCCTCTCTCTCAGAGGGATTCACCAAGAACTTTCAAAAAAATTACTCTGTCTCTTTTAGAATTTCTTTACATTCACTGCTGTAAAAACAAATCTCTTACATATGCTGTTACATTTTTACATTCATTATCTCAACGAACAAAACAAAAACATTTTACATAATCTGTCTCTCCAGAAAATTTTACATTGCTATGTAAAAATTTTCTTTACATTCACCAAAAAAAAATCATTCACTCTAGCGCCGGTGCGCATTCCCATTCGTTTTCACTCAACGAACAAAAACTTTACACTGCTGCATTTTTTCCCTACTTCATTTCACAGTCAACAAATAATAACATAAAACAAAAACATAACATTACATATTGTTTTGGCTTGTGCCGTAGAACAAAAAAAAAACTTACTTCCGTGAATTTTAAAACAATAAAATTAAAATCTTTAACTACATTTACCAACCTCAGTACATTTCTTAATTACTTCAGCATGGTGAAAAATTGATTTCTTGTCCTTTCACTGACGAACCTGGCGGTCAACCAAAAATTAGTTCACGTCAAGTTTAAATGGTGCAAGCCCATTGATTTAATCGAACGGCTATCATTAATTCCCCGGGAGCCCCTTTTAATCGAACTTTACCGTCTGGGGAATGGGTGGTTTTGGAATAGTGTTGTGGGCACGTGTTATCATATCCCACTGATTGAAGCCCACTCGAAAAATACCACTGATGCGTGAAGGCGGTGAGGGTAAATCAGATTGTTTTCCGGAATTAAATGGCGCGGCAGTTGGAAATTAATATTTCAACACCCCCCTTTAATTTCAACTGCAGGGTTATCAGTCATACCCAGATATTTCCTCAAAAATTCAAAACTTTTCTACCCCAATGATTTGGTCAGAATGTCTGCAACCTGCTCCTGAGTCCTGCAGTGTTGTAAAATAATTTCTCCATTGCTTACCAATTCCCTAATGTAGTGAAACCTTGTGTCAATGTGTTTCGTTCTCTTATGAAACACTGAATTCTTGGATAATGCAATAGCTGAGCTATGTCACAAAAAATCACAGTTCCTTTTACTTGCTCTTGGCATAAACTTCTTAACATCCTTCTCATCCAAACTGCTTGACATGCTGCTGCTGTAGCTGCCACATATTCTGCCTCTGTTGTAGACAATGCTACAATAGGCTGTTTTTTAGAAGCCCATGAAATAGCTCCTGAACCCATGTGAAAAACATAACCATATTGTTTTTCCAATCATCTACCCTTCCAGCCCAATCACTATCAATGTATCCAATTAAATCTAACATTCTGAGACAATATATAAAATGTCAAACCTTTTAGTACCTTTAACATACCTCAGAATCCTTTTTGTTTCCTGCTAATGTGCTTCTTTTGGCCTCTCCATGAATCTAGAAATTAAACTAATAGCATGCATTATATCCGGCCTAGTTGTAGTCAAATAGATGAGACTGCCAACTATGCTCTTGTACAAACTAGGATCAAAATCCTTGTTGTTGTCCTCTTTGTTGAGTTTTAATCCCATCACTATGGGAGTAATTGCTGCTTTGTTGTCCTGCATATTAAATCTTTCCAACACTTCATTAACATATTTTGCTTGTGAGATAAAAATCCCATTTTCATTTTGTTCTACTTCTATTCCCAAGAAGTATCTACATCTTTCATGACTTCTTTCAAATTCTCAATAAGATAATCATCATTACCTGTGAAAATAACATCATCAACATATAACACACCAATTGGAATTTTACTATCCTTTTCTTTGATGTAGAGGGTGGGTTCTCCCTCACATTTTTCAAAAAATATTTCCAGTAGATAGGAATCTATCCTATTGTACCATGCTCCTAGTGCTTGCTTCAGCCCATAAAGAGCTTTCTTCAATTTGCACACTTTGTTCTCTTCGCCTTTCTTTTCATAGCCTGGAGGTTGTTCAATATAAACCTCTTCCATTCACACTCCATTTAGGAATACTGACTTCATGTCCATTTGTTAAACTCTCCACTTGTTTTGTGCTGTTATGGACAGCGCTGCTCTCACGGTTTCCATTCTAGCAACTAGTGTGAAAGTT